>JALPQI010025113.1:0-10472 GCA_025490895.1 Thaumatotibia leucotreta
AAATTTCTAATTTGGTAATCTTATACGGTGCTTGCTCGGGGCAGTCGAGGAAAACACGGATCGTATTTTATCTACAAATTGGTAAAAATATAGGTTCCCAAGTAACATGGGCCTGAAGGCTTAAAACGAATTTATCTATTGATAGTCTATTCGCAGTTTATTTTTAGATAAGGGCTTTCTATAAATGGTTTCTATGAAGAAAAAGTATCCTTATAGTGTATCTTTTCTCATATTTGATTTTTTTTAAATGATTTGATCTATAGAACACGTATTTTAAGTACATTTCTAGGTATGACGATTATCTTAGGACATATTGTTCTATAAATAGTTAATAAGGTCACTATTTTCCAGTATTTTATTAGATAAGATGGTAAATGTTAAGATTTAACTTTCTACAGATATTCCGTATTAGCTAGTGGCAATCTTATATTTGTTTATAAAAAGACTAAAGTCTATATAAACTACTTTTGTAGATATCTTTCAGTAAGTCTAATAATATGTTAGTGAAATAGTGGTTCCAGTGTTTATTTGCTTAAAGGTAATGTAAATAAGTGCAATTTTACTAGATCAGCTGGCTTTATGCAATGGAGACAGTAAAACAAATTAAAAGATCTGGTGGCTTTCGTCGGAGAGTCAGCAAATATTTTAAAATATAAGAAAATACAGAGAAGGAGCTAAGGAGTTCCGATTCTGATTTGCGACTCATGAATTAAGCGGGTAAGATTATTAAAATAATAAATAAAGATTAGACAATAATTATATAATAATTTTAATTACGAAGTGGTTCCATCTACCTATAAATAAATAAACAATGCGTGTCAAATGTTCATTCTTAGAAATCGGGGAAACTTTATACAGATAGGTACGAATATGATAATTTAGATATATCTACCTAATATAATACGATCCACAAAAAATTTACTTTCCGCCCTCTTCAAATACACTGATAAAACTAAACATAACACGTTAAAACTGCTACAAATCGGCCGCGTGAACCGTGGATACACCAAACAATTCAACATGTCAACACGTGCGTCTCGCGACTACTCCGCACGCGCGCACGCCGGCGGCGCGAAGTTGCGACTATACCATTACATTATTTCATATTGTCAACAAATAAAAAACAAATTTCTTTAAGAAGGTAACTTCTTGAATTCGTTCTGCATTAATCCATCCAAAATGATACACAACGCACTCAAAATGCCAGTTCTCTGATTGATGTCTAGAAATACCGTGAGAAGTTAAAACAGTATACAAAAATGGCAGTTTATAGGTAATCTTAAACCACTCATAAACCAGTTTATTCCTCGACTAGGAAGTTTGGTTTGCAACAAGTAAAAATAGTCTTGTCATTTACTAGAGCTATACTACAGATTATTCTTTAGAAAGTTTGTTTTAAAGAAATCATTTTTCTAGACAAGTTTAACTAGACGCCATTTTTACTGCCTAATATTTTGTGAAATTATTGTAGCGAACTATTTTTTGGCTTGTTTTTGTACTTTTATGAATATATTCTCTGTAACAAATCGTCCTACACTTTTTAATATACTATATTATGAATTAAACAAATGGCTTATACATATAAACACAATATATATGTCGGAGACATGCTTCAGTTGGCGCAGACGTGTACGACATGTCGAGTCATTGAACGTCTGAATAGTCTTATTTACAATAAGAATAGTCTTATTTGCAATGTTTACATTTAATTTGTTAAGAGTTATAAAATCTAGAAAACGATAAGCAATGTTTTGCTTGAGATGTTCTTTGCTTGGTCCATGTAGGTAGACATTAAACGTCATGTTGGTATCTACCCGCCTATGAAATGGTAGTTTGGAGTTGATGGTATAAAAGGTCACTAGCGCAGTATTCAGGGATTCATTCTTGATTTAGAGTTAGAATAAAGCATTCCAGGGTTGAGTAAATGATGCATGGACGCAAGCTTATAACTCTCCAGTCGTTTTCTATCAGTATAGTTTATAGTGTTGTAAATAGTCTTGTTTTAAGTGTGTACTTGCTGTGATTATTTAAAGTTTGGAAAATGTAAGACCGTCTGAGTTTCTTGCTGGTTCTTCTCACAACAGAGGTTTATCATTTGTGAACCAGTATAATAAAAGATTGTAATTTACCTTGTGTTTAATTATGTGCGTCCATGCATAGTATACACCTTTGTAAGTAGATACGATCAGTAGCTAAAAATATCCCCCCCCCCCCCCGTTCTCGGCTGTCCTTCTGACATCAGAAAGCGGGATGTTGAATAATCGCCTACAATGAGTGGTCATGGTAAATGTACCATACGTAAAGAGTTGAGGTTTGAAATCATCGACAGTCGGTAAGGTTGCACTATCGTTACTTTTTTATTTGGTGTAAGGTGTAAATTACTCGTATCTTTTGAAGCAAAGTCTGTTTCGAGACGTAATTTGAGATATCAAGTTAGTTTTTTTATGGAATTTCTATTGTTGCAATACGTGTGGGTAGGTACTCCACCCACTTCACAAAAAAAAAACAGTAATTTTAATAGTTTCAAAGAATATGGCCCATACTTGTTACTTTTCTGATTTTTGAAATACTAGCAGTTCTGAAATACGGGCTGGTAACCCGTGGATTTGTTTTGTGGTCTACCAAAAATTGATTAGAGATTTCTTATGCCTGTTTTTTTAAGTTTTCTATGCGTGTGAAATTTATGTTACAGAATGTTTCGTGATGATTTCGTTCGTGATGACACTGATGACTATGTTGTGGCAATGAAACGAGCTCAGAATGTTTCAATTTCAAGAACAACGCGTTCATAGTAGCCAGAAGTTCCGTTCAGGATGACTATGCTGTTGCGATGAAACTACTACAATTTCTTGTGAAACGTCCAGGAAATGAAGGGGAATAAAGACTCCAGGTCTTCGGAAGTTACTTTTGGAGCAACGGATGTACAAGGACAGGTTTCGTTCCAATTGTTTTAATGCAAAATTCGAAGCATTAATTTAAAGAAATAACAGTTTGACATTTCTATTTTTAGCGTGAAGTTTTTGTGTTTACAAAAACGTTTTAATCTTTGCGAGATTAACTTGGTTGTAGTAAAGTGAAGCCCATTATTATTTTAATACAAAGTTACCAAAAGATACCAATACCCTAACCTCAACTTTTTATTTTTGTGATCAGGTTAAGTTGAGAGCTCGCGTGCAAAATATCTCTGTCATAAAACTGATACCGTACAATTTGATGATTACAGTTCAACATGGTGAATTGGAGCGAGCTGCCGGCCTGCAAGCTATTGCTGTCATCATGTCCCGACGGCGTGCCAGAGGCTGATGACTGGTGTCGCTGCTGCCTACCGTGAACACGTGGTGCAGCGCGTGGTGTAGACACGTTGTCAATCCGGTGAGGAGTTCACATTTTGTTGAGCTATTTGAGCCCTGAGCTAATGTTGTTGAGTCATCGAGGGCTTCTACCCTTTCGATTCTATAGAGTTAAAACTTGAGCAAGAAATGCAACATTAAAACTAAATTAGACAGCGATAACGTAAGGTTACGCAAGTTTATTAAAGACTTTATTAAAGTTTTATTAAACGCATTGAGATCTATTTTAATAATTTCTGATATATGATGATGATGATGATGATGATGATGATGGTGATGATGATGACGATGATGGTGATGATGATGATGATTATGGTGATGATGATGATGATGATGATGGTGATGATGATGATGGTGGTTATGATGATGATGGTTGTTATGATGTTGATGATGGCTATTATGATGATGATGATGGTTATTGTGATGATGATGGTGGTTATGGTGATGATGATGATAATCATTTCTTATTATTTGAACCGTCAATAGTTTCAGTTTGACTACCTTAGTTCAATTAAAATGGTGGGTACTAGAATTAGTCATTATAGTTTGCAATCGTATAGTTTGCAATCGTGGAATGAAACTATTTACATTTTTGTTGGGTTCAGTTTTCTCGGACTACATACACCATTTATCATTCGTAGTCGTAGGTGTAAAATCGGATCTATTTTTCCGTCTCAGTGCGGCCACGACTGTGAGTGGCGTGCGTTTGGTTTAATGGTGTAAGTGGTCAATGCGTTTTGATTGTCCGACAGCCATGGAGGTGGTTGTTAAGACTCTATTGCTCGGTGTAGCATCTGGAGTATTGTAACTGCTGTGAGTACTGCAACCCATTTGTTGTTTTTGTTGAAGTGAAGTGTTTCATTTTTACTATTGTAGAACTATGTCGGTTACTAGCTAGTAAAGTAGTAAGTAAGTACATAGACAGACTTGCTAGTCTGTTTCAAATGTTAATGAAGTTGATTTTAATTCCCTTAGTTGATTAAATGAGTACCTAAAGAAAATATGATACTGCATTACGGCATTTAATTTTCTATAAACTACTTTAAATGCAGAAAGGGTAATTGTTAAATTTAATGAGTTCTTATGTCATTTGAGCTTTCAATGGACTGAGAGCAAGTTCGATGGATTGAGCGTGATCTAATAATCGCATCGGAAGTTCCGGAGCATGTAAAAGGTGCACATGGACTGCTTTTTATGTGCAGTATACTCTTTGCGAGGAGTAGCACTTACGCGGCTGAAATGGTTAACTTCTGATGGGTTATTGGATCCTAACAAGCCCATGGACAGAAATTGAATCAGGTGCATGGTTATGGTGTAACCTGGTTGAGTAACTTACGTTTTTGTTTGAGTCGAGGTATTGACTCTTTAGTTTAAATCATTTTGACTTTTAATTGGTAAAACAGAACTTGGTTTTCAAGAAATGTAACTGAGTGATATTTGATGACGTGATGATAGATGTGAATTTTTGGTATACCGTTACGTTCTGGGGGTAAAAATGTGCCGGGGTGTTAATTGCCTAAAGACTGGCATGATTTTTGACATTGTCTTGTCAAAATCCCAAACGTGATGACGAATGTTGTAAATCGTATGTTGGGCAAAGTAATAAGTTGGCTTCAGAGTATGCCCACAGTCAGTTTGGTGACTGTGGATGGTTTTCGTACAATCATGTAATGATTGTAGACAGTGTTCCTGCGTACCTAGCTGAGGTCGTGGATGAAGTGTGCCTACAGTATTATGGTGACTGTAGATGGTATTCCTGCGTACCTCGCTGAGGACGTAGATGAAGTGTTCCTACAGTATTAATGGTGACTGTAGATGTAGATGGTATTCCTGCGTACCTTGCTAAGGTCGTGGATGATGAGTTTACCAACAATGTTGTTGAGAGTTATAGAGTGTTCTTGCAAACTTTATTTCCTCAGGTCAGTCAGTCAAACTCAGGTCAGTCAGTGACTGCGCTGAAGGTTATAGATGTGTCCGTGTACATTACTCGGATAGCGGGTGTTTTGTGACATGTTGATGACTGTAGAATGTTTTTCTGTGTACATTGCTGAGGTCATGGGCGATGAGTTTGCTTCCAGTATTTCTGATAACTGTTGGTGGTATACCTGCGTACCTTGCTAAAGTGGTGGATGTGTATAGAGTCACATTGACGATTGTAAGATGTTCCTACGATCCTCTAACAGGTTATAGAAGAGGAGTGTGAAATGGTCGTGTGTAAAATTGTTTCCAATTTGATTTCGTAAAATTTAACAGTAGTCATTTCTATCCCATTATGTATTGAGGTCAGAATGGGTCGACCGTACCAGAGGCTTGATCGTAGCCGTAGCCCATTGTGTCTGCCTGTGAGTAGTCCGTGGGTACGCGGTGCGCGACAGGCTCTGGCGGAGGTCGCCTTTTAGAGACCGTAGTGTCATAGGGATGAATCGGCGATCCCTTGGGGATGCGCGTAGTGTGTGTGGTTATGTGATAACCAATAGGCCACGAATGACATTATGTTCCTCCGAAAGTTTTCTGTAATGTTTTACGTAAAATGTGGCTAGGAAAGCCAGATGGTACTTGTTTGCTCTTGAATTTAAATTGGTGGTAATTAATTGACCATAAGTGATCGTAAATTCAGTTGCAAAGATTAAAATTATTTTTCTTGAGTTGAGATGATTTTACGTGGACAGATAATTTGGTCAGGAGTGACCGAGTGGTAACAAAGACTACTGGTGTACGTGTTTGTTTCAGATACAAGCGAGGACGCTTGTCTTGTCAGTATGGCCGTGTCGGAGACATGCTTCAGTTGGCGCAGACGTGTACGACATGTCGAGTCATTGAACGTCTGAATAGTCTTATTTACAATAAGAATAGTCTTATTTGCAATGTTTACATTTAATTTGTTAAGAGTTATAAAATCTAGAAAACGATAAGCAATGTTTTGCTTGAGATGTTCTTTGCTTGGTCCATGTAGGTAGACATTAAACGTCATGTTGGTATCTACCCGCCTATGAAATGGTAGTTTGGAGTTGACGGTATAAAAGGTCACTAGCGCAGTATTCAGGGATTCATTCTTGATTTAGAGTTAGAATAAAGCATTCCAGGGTTGAGTAAATGATGCATGGACGCAAGCTTATAACTCTCCAGTCGTTTTCTATCAGTATAGTTTATAGTGTTGTAAATAGTCTTGTTTTAAGTGTGTACTTGCTGTGATTATTTAAAGTTTGGAAAATGTAAGACCGTCTGAGTTTCTTGCTGGTTCTTCTCACAACAGAGGTTTATCATTTGTGAACCAGTATAATAAAAGATTGTAATTTACCTTGTGTTTAATTATGTGAGTCCATGCATAGTATACACCTTTGTAAGTAGATACGATCAGTAGCTAAAAATATCCCCCCCCCCGTTCTCGGCTGTCCTTCTGACATATATTTTTTAAATATTTTTATATTTGGTTAATATTTTATTAAATATTACATTTCAAGCGGGCGCTCTTATTTAAAGAGAGTTTTACACAAATTCAGCGAGAGACTTTCATCCGCACCAAGTTTTGCAAGTTTAAGTATCAGTATTAGCCGATGAAAACTAGGCGCATGAAATAAGAAGTTAGTTTATCACGCCATTTTGTAATATTACCTTAGCATTATTCTTTTGAGATATGCGCCATTATACGTATCGTTGTCTATTTCTATTAAAATTTTTCTTAAGGTTGGCAGGGTTGAGTTAATTTGGTTTTAAAACTTCTCAGGTAAATACTTCTGATTAGCTCTCAAGCTTATCTATTAACCATCTACTAGTGCATATCGTGGTCTATAAATAGTATAGAAAGACTCTAGAAGAATACCTTAAGACTATTTGAAAATGTTTAATTCTTAACTCTGTCTATTCGTGGTTTCTAGAGGGAGACTTATCAATAGTTACAAGGTTGTGCCCACTTTACTAAAGACTATCTATAAGCGTTATTGAAGATAGCTTGGGGGCAATGTTACTCTTATGGTAGACAATCAAATCGAAGTCTATTAGATATCTAATATCCCCTTTTTAGATTCGCTTTTGTTACTTGGGTTGGTATACAAAACGGTCAAAAAATAAATGCATCCCCGTAGCCTGTTAGGTTGTAGGACTCAGAATAGGCCCCGTAGGTTATTGAATGTTTCAAAATGTTAATTTTTTTTAAATCCATAGGTTGCCTATTAGGTTGCTACACTTAGGTTGTAACACAGCCATGACCAAGGAACAAATATTTGTGATAAATGTACAAATAATGCCCTCGCCGGGATTCGAACCATAAACCTTCAGCTTCTTAAGCAGGGTCACTACCCTACTACCTAGGCTGCGGAGGCTGACTACAAATGACTTGACTTGAAATGACTGACTTAAAATCTAAGGGTTCCTTTTACCCACTGACACAATATATCCTCCTATTTATTTTGGAGTCAGCATCGTGCAAGTAATACTATACGTATCGGAATTTAGTCCATAAGCTAAAAAAGCCGCTTACTACCAGGCAGCTTATAAGCTTATTCACCACCTAGACTCTTACGGGTCTAAACCCCTTATTCATAACCGTCTCCTAACTTAACAAGCCGCTAAGTATTGTTTGTCTTTCAGTCTTACCGATATGTCTATAAGAGTGAATGGGACAATCAATACTTAGCAGGTTGCTAAGTATACAAACGGATGCACTACCGGGTCTCAATGAAAAGTCGATGTTACTTTTTAACCGTTATAATATTAGTACAAATACACTTCAACTCTAAAACTACCTAATAAAACAATACAGTCATGTATAGCAAACAATCTTATGTATTTTCAAGGTACACCTTTCGTTACCAAGTTTGCTTTCCGTAGAGTGCCATCTCTCGGACCATTTACATGTTATAAATATTATACAGGATGTAATCGATAAGTGTTTACAGGCCATAATTCCGTAAATATGAGAGATATCAGAAAACTTTTAACTGATATCAAAAGTACGTTACCCAACGAGTAAAATTATACCAATAACTTTTTCTAAATAGATAGGAGGTAACGTACTTTCGATATCAGTTATGGCCTGTAAACACTTATCGATTACACCCTGTATATTAAAACTACGAATTGGACACTAAGTTAGGAGACCGATAATAAATTATGAATTTAGTTGTTGCTATAGTCGAAAAATGCTCGCGTGTGTTTTTCATATCGTTTTACTTAAGAGATGAGCTCTTAAAGATATAACACCCTGCTTTTCAGCCGTCATTTAATTATCTCACTGAACAATAAAGTAGTTATTGTTTCTAACAATGAATTCATTTCAATATCAAAATTCGAAATCAAAATTAACATATTTCGTAGAAAATGTTTAAAAATATAAATTCTTGACTTTAATTCCACTCATCATCAGCCTATGATAGTCCACTGCTGGACGTAGGCCTCTCCTATTGATTATACGTATAAACGCATTAGGAGGTAAATGCCCATAATCGCCACGCTGGGCAAGCGGATTGGCGATCGCAGTAATGTGTCCACTATGATGACGCTGTTGCCCATCATCAATCTTTTATCAAATAGTGGTCAGTGACACTTCAAATTAGTCGACTCTTACGACACCCGCAGGAGGAGTTGGGGTGGTGACAAATGTATTCTTACTGCCGTCACCACACGGCTGGCTAATTCCACTCATTGCACTCATTTGTGTATCTATCACACTAATGTGTCCAGCAGTGGACTGAGAGAGGCTAATAGCGTTCCTTGGTCTTGGTTTTCTATGAATTGACATAAATATACATATTATAATAAATATAATTATAATATTTCGTCGCGTAGAATCCATTCAGCAAACCTTACCATGGGACTGGGTCGATTTATGTAAGATCTCATCATTATAAATATTAGATGTCTTTACCACACTAAATACCGAGTTTACCAACGACGAAGGTGGGATTTGAACCCACGTCTTTAACTTTCGCGGCTGATGCCTACCATCACACGGCCACTCCATCTGGCTTACCTTAGTGTTACTACTTAAAAAAAAACAGATAAATATGAAATAAAACTATGAAAACGGATAAACTAGCGTATATTAACTAATTTTAACTTCATTCCGACGTTTCGAACACTTTACAGGGTTCGTGGTCTGCATCATCCGCAGACCACGAACCCTGTAAAGTGTTCGAAACGTCTGAATGAAGGTAAAATTAGTTAATATACGCGAGTTTATCCGTTTTCATAGTTTTATTTCATGAGTAATCCTCGCGGTAACCGAAGAAAATATTACACAGATAAATACTTATTTATGTCGCTGGCGCATAATAAGATGCATTAAAAATGAGTGCGGTTTTATGAAACGAGCCGTAGGTGAGTCATAATAAGATCACACGAGTGTTTAATGCCTAATTGTGTACAGTCACATACATTACTTTATCTACATCCTTATCATAAGTTTAGAATGATAATTTATCTTTGTTTACATTGATATCCGCTAAGTAAAATACCTCTAAATATAACAATTCAAATCAGTTGAAATTACTCAATTTGTGTAAAAATATCCTACAATAAATATGTATTGAAATAAAAAACAAAAAGAAGTTGACTGTATAATGTTAACATTAATGTACTGACACCGATACTAATGTTAATATTATGATGCACTGTACTTTAATGTTAACATTATGATACAACCACAGACACCGGTTTCTTAATTTATAGATCATTATATTACCGCTTCTGAATATATAATAGGAGAGTTATGATATGGAAGTAGATAAAAATACTTACATATTTATTTTATGCTACATCAGTGGGGCAGAATTTTCTTCAAACGTTTATTTTTAATTTGCGGCTGTTCCGGCAAGCTCTTAGCAGTCTAATTAAAGGGGAATTACCGGCAATATGGTTTCATCAGGCCGTTATTGCTTGCCGCTGCAATTATATTTTACGGCGGCTAGGGTAGTCTTCAAGTTTATGCCAGACCGGCGTCAGTTTCTGTCGAAAATCTCGTTTTTGTTACCAGTTTTATAGTCGACAAGTACCTTTCAAACGAGACAAAACTCGATGGGGTTGAGACGTTTTATTCCATATACATAATTCCTATGCCCCAGGTACATACATCATCGGAAGAACTCGTATTCATCAATATTACATTGGGACGCGTAATACATCACT
>JALPQI010025115.1:0-10730 GCA_025490895.1 Thaumatotibia leucotreta
TAAACAACTAACCCAGTTCACCCACGTTAAAAGTTTATATCATAATATATGGAATTTGACAATCAATTGTTAAACGTTTACTTCATAAATCATCGTTATTACCATATCAGCCGAAAGACGTCCACTGCTGAACATAGGCCTCCCCCAAAGATTGCCACAATGACCGGTCCTGCGCCACTCGCATCCAGCGGACTCCTGAGACCTTCACATCACCTTGTGGGGGGCCTACCTACGCTGTGCCTTCCACTTGCGAGGCCGCCGCATTGGCCATCGGTTCTAAGTGCAATGTGCCCCGCCCACTGCCACTTTAGTTTAGTGATTTGGAGAGCTATAATGGAACTATACTTTGGTTCTGCTGCGGATCGTCTCATTTCTAATACGACCTCGCAGAGAGACTCCCACCATAGCCCTCTCCATTGCCCTGTGGGTGACTTTAAGCTTTCTTATGAGGCCCATTCTAAGCGACAACGTTTCAGTACCGTATGTCATCACTCTTTTAAATCTTTGATCAGTGTGTGTTGCCACACTGATCAAATACTTTTGTCTTCAAGAACTGCGGAATATTGGACGAAAACTATTAGAATTATGTTAGCTTATAGATAATTCCACATGTAATGCCTTGGCGTAAGCTGTTTTTTACATGGTTGTTGTTGAATAAAGAATAAAGAAAAGATCGTAGCTTCCCAAACGCTGCCCAACCTAGTGGGATTCGATGATTGACCTCTTACTCAAAGTTGGACCTACCTAACTGGGTAACTTGTCCTAGGTATATTATAATAATCGTCTACACCTTCGAGTTTAGTCCCCGATTGTATAACGGGAGTTTTCGTCTTATCCATGTTCATCCTAAGACGAACTCGCTCGAAGGCGCTACTGAGGTCAGCGAGCAGCGTCTTGAAAACATCTTATAAATATGGCTCGGAAGTGAGATGGATCGGTAGTTCTTCAATAAGGCGTCGTCACCTTTTTTCAAGAACAGTACCACCACTCTTCTGTTCCATGCCTAAGGCGTTCTCCCTTCCGGAGTTAAACAACTTCTGAAGGGCCATAAGGATTGGTTTACCACCTGGCTTCAGATGGTCAGCTATAATTCCGTCTTCCCCAGACGCCCTGTTATTTTTGAGCTGTTCAAGAGCCATTCTAATATCACATAGGCTAATGTCTCGGATATCCTCTGTATAGTGCCGGGTCAGTCACATACCTACTTCATAAGAAAAGACTATGGGCAAATTTGCATGGAGAGTGGACCAAGAACCAACAGAGCTGAAAGTGGTGTCATTAAATAGGTATTTACATTTATTTCATTTCATTCTATGGGCACTATGTTCAATTCCATTGCAAAACGGAGATATTTGTATTTTAGTCAGAGTAAATACTATGATGAATGGTGTCTGGACGAAGGTGATTTACTTAGAGAGTATCCGCAGAACGCCTTACTCATATAAAATTATCCAATGCAATTCAACTTTGCACCCATAGAATAAAATTAAGTACATAAGCAGACCTTTTTAATGACACCACTCCCAGCTCTGTTGGTTTTTGGTCCATTTTGACGCATAGTCCTTTATCAATTATCAATTTCCGTGTGAAATAAACGTTTAACCCGTGGTGCTTGGTTAACCTAGGTTGATGAAATTTGCCCTAACAGACATTATGTACATATAAATTCCCGCAGTAGAAACGTACTGTCAACAATAAGTCAAAGCAACGTCCCTTTTTTATTCGAGGTACACGACAGGTGCAATTTTTTTACAACTTATTTTTGCATGAAAAGTTCCAAAAAGTGTGTGTTCCAAAAACTACAATAAATATGCTATCTTGTAGTATTTTTTTTATTTTCATATATTTATTTGGTAATACTTATATAACGCAACAATCAAAATAAAAACGGTGATTATTTTACCTTTATACCAATAATCCTCCCGAAAATCCGAAAATCCTCATGTTTATTATCAAAAATGAATTCCCCATGTCTGTTTTACATGAAAATGATACCAAACAATGAATAGTAGGCCTAAATATTAGACGAAAAATTTTTAAACATAACCCTTCCGTTTGCACATTCACCCCCCTCCCCCCTCGTTCAGGGGGGGAATTGGTTTTCCCTCCACATCTAAAAATATTTATTTTTACACCCTCTAGCTCTGGTAAAAATTACAAAACTGTAACTCACAGCGCACAATTTTTTCCATTTGGACCTCTACTAATAGGTACTTATGTTTTTCAATGCTATTCTAGAATCATGACTAACACTATCGATTTTGTTAATTTCATTACAACTGCATTGCGAATGACTCACAATGTAAACAAAGGTTGACCCACATATGACTCACTATTGTCAAACATATGTCTCTACTGTAAAACCAACTTTACTTTGCGCTTCTGCAAAGAAATTCTGATCATTTTAAAGAGCCATGCGGGTTAGAATCAAATTTGGGGACGGTAAAATAAATTAGTCAGGATTTCCTTTGATCATTCGATAAATAAAGTAAGGTATTTGTGATTTATGAGTACGTATTCAAGCAAATTTAAATCTTAATCCCCAGTTTTTTAGATCAGTTTTTATTCGGGCTTAAGCATTAAAACATACAACAGGTGACAAGATATTTAGAAGAATGATTGTTTGAGATCAAAACAGGATTGGAGTGACCTCAATAATGATTACTGATTAATGATACAAGAGGTATTAACTAAATGATCTCGTTTGGCTTTGAGCGACATCATTAGGACATCAAATGATTTTTTACCTCAAAATGGCGGTTTTTCGGGTGGTGACGTTATTGTTGAACGCGTAGTTTACGGAGATCTATGGTTTATTTGATGATATTTTTTCTATGTTAAATTGTCGCTCGTTTGATGTTAAGAATAGATTACATTTTATGGTGTTTTGAAATATTTTATTTGTAAAGTAATCTTTTACTTTGCTTTAGTAAAATGGATAGGTACCTGATTATTATGTTTTATTGTTATTTAGTATTTTTTTTTTATAATACGTATAAGGCAATATTTAAATTCATAAAATTTCTTAAAAATTAACGATAAATGTGTTTGCTTTTGTTGATAAAGCTACATTTGAAAATATTTTCTCGTGTAATGTTTCCGATTTATAACTTTGTTCTTTAGTTTATCACAAGGAAGATAAAGATGAGGTCTCGAACAAAAGATATTGCAACATTATTGCACTGAAATACTGTTACAGTTTACTACAGCTATTCCTAGTAAAAATTGTTTATAAACTAAGTTAAATCAACATTGTCGAATCAACAACTACTTAATCATAGTTCATCGTACGTTTACAAACTTTTCGCTGGTTGAAGTAAGCATTCAACAATCGCTGACTCATCATTTATTCTCCCAGAGTTTAAAATTGTAATAGGTTATTCATTAACTTTTTTTTATGTGACGAAGGTAGACAACTGAGCTCTCAGCCCACCTCCTGATGCAAAGCAGGAACTGAGGCCCATGGACATAGTGACCAAAAAATCGCCTATGCGCTGCCTACCCTGAGGACTTGGATGGATTGCCTCTAGCTATGCCAGTAATTACACCGGCTATCTTACCCCCAAACCGAAACACAGCAGCGCAACGACTGCTATTTAGCGGCAGGTTAACGGGTAAGACGGTGATAGCTATCCGGGCGGACCCTGCGCGAGATCCTACCACCAGCAAACTATTGTATTAAAAATAATATATACCGACTTCATAGAGATCAGTAGGATAGCAATAATATTATATTTCAATGAATAGGTTAAAAGGTTAAAAGGTTAATGAAGGAAATCCTAAAATGTAGGAACTAAAATTATTTTTTACTTTTAAGTTCCAGAGAATTTTTGAAATCGTTTTATTTTTATTTTCAAAATATTTCATTGCATTTATTCGAAGATTTGTTATCTTGTTGACGGTAAGCATGAATATTATTTTGGATCGTCAAATGTTTTCGGAAATCTCTTACCTACCAGTACCTAACAAATAGACTAAAACACATTTAATACGTTTGGAGCTAGAATTCGAAACACAGACTTACATTTGCATTGCCTTTCAGAATGCAATAATGAAATACATTTATTTCATAACAACCTTCGTGATATGTTAGGAACTCATTGTTATTTTTGATTCAATGAAAATTGTACAAGTATATGCACCGCGTATTCCCAGAATTGCCATTTCATGCCCTTTATAATTATACGCATAGAGTCCACAAACGTTCAGCTAGCTGTTACCGAGGATACAAAGGTCAACACAGTTAACCAACTTTTGTAGCCTTTGTTACAATATGCACAAAGTTCACAATGTTCAGTTACCTGTTAGCGAGGGTACGGCCAAAGGCATAAATATGCATGCACTTTTTTACTTATGTGTGGAACATAAGGTCTAAAATTGTATACATATTTATGCCCTTGCCTGTACATGCAGCTCCATTGTAATAATATTCACAGCCTTGGGCTGGATCCGAAAGGAGATGATATTAATTAGCACCAGTTTGGCTGACGAAAGAACACACGGGATACAAATTCGGACGATCCCGCTGTGGTAGAGAACAGGCGGTCTCATCGCTTATAAGCGATCTCGTCCAGACAACCTAAAACAAAACAAAATAAAATAGTTTACAAAACTAAAATAGTGCATTTCGATGCAAGTGCAAAAAAAATAAGTTTTACACGTGTATCGAACGCCTTATTTCATAACAAGTGCCTTAAAAAGATAAATTAACGTGCGCGAAGCGTGCGCAAAGTTTACTTTTCCGCACTAGTTAGGAAAAACACTTTTTTTCGTATTCCTGGCAGTAAACCCTTTCAGCCATGGGGTTGGATTTCAAACAGCCAGCCCGGCTGGATATGTCAGTTCGTCATAGAATAATATTTTGTCTTAAAACTTATTTTTTTCTCCGCAAGTATGATGAAAATCATTGTATGCATCACGGTTGGTAAGCGGAATACTAACTCGAGTCTTCTAGCACTCTCGTTAGTAACCTTACCGCCCTTGATGCACAATGTACTATAGTAGGTTCCGGTATATTGTATCCATATTAAAAAAAAAAGGTACGGCTTTCAAATTTAGGTTTCCAGAAAATTGCTATTCAGCGAGGTAATTCCGCCAGCCTTCTGGGCACCCTACCATCAGGCACGGAACTTGAGCCTGTTTTTTATTTGTAAATATTTGTTAAAGTATTATTTGTAGATATAGTTTTATTTCCAGAAAATACTTTAATCGTGCTGCGTCGCCGTATGTTAGTATAACGTAGTAACCGGCTAAATTATTCAGCCGTATGTTTCCTCGAGTTTTCATAACGGCTGAATTGTTTTCTCTGTACACAGTGCAGGTTTAAGGCCTCTTAGTTAATTTCACGGCAAATGCCTCTCGGGGGATGGATAAAATTCGTTTACCCCGAATTTCGGACAAGACAAGGCTATTGAGGTTTTAGAAACTTTATTAAACGTGGTATTCTTGCAATTTATGGATGGATTAATGGATCGGAAAATGGGTCTTAAAGCGAAGGGTTAAGGTTGAGGGTTGGAGTTGAGTTTAAATTCGGGTTTTAATGAATATTATTATTTTGAGTGCTACTTTTATTGCGTTGGGGTGCGTGTATTTAGTTATAGATTGACTTTGTTTTCAAAATGACCGTAGATTATTAGATATATGCACATACATAGATATACGTATATACGTGTCGCGTAGCCATGGCGATCAGCTCTTGAAAAAGTTCCTCATGTACGGAGCAAACCATGTCGAGCATTTATCGACTTAAAAAACGTAACTAAACCGCGTGAAATACAGTTTTAAATAGTATGAATGAGTCTCACAAGAGTATTGTGCTTAAAATATTTGCAAAGAGTTCAGGAATATACGTGCTATGTATCATCACATGATCAGACTATTTCCACTGGTGGACATACGTGTCTCCTATGAACTATTTATTAATGTTTATGAAGGTAGTACCGATTAGCGCCACACACTGGGCAAGTGGATTGGCGCAGTAGTGATGCTCTTGCCTATCATCAATCTTTTTTAAACCAGCAGTCAATGACACTTCAATCCTTTAGTTGATTCTTACGTCATTCACAGGACGAATTGAGACGGTAACATTATACATGTAATGTGTGTAAGTACTATTCTCTTTATTTATATTTCTTCTTAAGTTAGGTCATTTATAATAATATTATACCATATTATGGTTATAAAAATAAAATACAATAAATAAGTAAAATACGTCGGTTGACAACCAAAACTCACTAAGTAACAAATACCTACTTGAAATAGAGATCGTATCTAAGTTGAGGTTGCTAAGAGTAGTGACAGTTTTTATAGTGAGTTTTGCTTGTCAGCCGACGATATAAACATACTATAAAAAAACTAACCTAGAGTGCCGCCGGCAACGGGGCGGGCCCAAGCTGCCGGTGGTTAGGGCTGCAGGGGGAGGAACCGCCGGACTATGCGCGCCGTGTCCAGGATTACCGCCTTCTGCATCTGACCCTTGATCCAACCACCCAGCGAGAGCCTCTTGAGGTGTTGATCGAGGCTCTTATCATTATGATATCAGATGACTGAAGTTCACTGCTGGGCTCACTCCTAAAAAAACCATATCGTACTATGGAGGACTGTAGTCTTTAAACAGACACATCCGAATTTCCAGTAGCACGATGGTAAGCCGCTACCGTAGCCCTTCGATACTTCTGAGACTGCAAAGGTACATTTCGCATTTTCAGATTTGTAGGTAGCGATACGCGTTGTCGATTGCTTGTAAATAAACTTCACTTACTCATCAAACATTCTTATTCACTTATCATTCTTATCAAGCATTGTTGTTTTGGTATTTTGACATATTTTAATTTGTACTTATAGTTTTAGAAAAAGGAGACCAGTACAAACATGGAGGCGAGATGATTTGGCTGACAATAGAAACTGTGAATTAAGTGAATTTTTCTGCTGAAAAGCTGTATACTTACTTAACTAAATCTTAACGGTAAAATAATTATAATGTTTTTATAACTAGGTAAGTATATGCCTTTATTCGTCCGTGGTCATGAACTGTCGCCCGTTAAACCTCGATCCGCCTTTTTTTCCAAAAGTAATTAATTTCCAGCGCTAACTCTCGTAATATATCATGCGCCTTGGCAATGTGTGTTTGCGTATTTGCATTATTTTTTCAGAGTCGAGTCGAACGTTGAGGAGACCAGTTAAAATAAGTTTACCTACAAGTTTATTTTAATCTATGCTGCGAATATAATTTTTCTTTATTATGTTAAAATAAATAAATAATATCATTCAACGTTCTTACCGGAACCTACTCTATTTTCGTCAGCAATCTGTTACATGAAAAATTATCTACTGGTACCCTTTGTTATTGAAATATTTATTTATATCTATCGTAAATATGTAAAACATAAATATTTATTGGAGAGGAAATTAACACACTTACTTCAGTCGCTTTTATTGGAAAAATCGGTTAAAGTATTTTTTTTTAATTTGGTGATTATTTAAACTCCGTAGACTCCTACGACTCCGTTCGTAATAACTCCCTGTTTGGAAATCAAATCGTCATATCCGGTTGAGATTGCGAGCGGGCAACGATCCAATATGGCGGCCGGATGTTGTCGTTGCGATGTAATGAATGGTGAAAAAATTGAAAATTCTTTATGCCGAGGCTTGGCAGGTCGTTTCGAAACGGTTTGAGGTTGCGATATACGAATTTTTAATTAATATCCGTGTATACGAATCTAATGCTATCTGTCTTGTTTTAGTCAATACAATCGAAATGGGATGGGTCGCCACGTGTTGGTGTCAAACACAAAACATGCAAAGGTCACTATCCTGTGACAAAGTGCGGCCGTTTGGTGACGGCAGTAAGAATACATTTGTCACCACCCCAACTCCTGCGGGTGTCGTAAGAATCGACTAAGGGATTGAAGTGTCACTGACCAGTATTTGATAAAAAATTGATGATGGGCAGCAGCGTCATCATAGTGGACACATTACTGCGATCGCCAATCCACTTGCTCAGCGTGGCGATTATGGGCATTTACCTCCTAATGCGTCCCTACGCATAGTTAATAAGAGAGGCCTACTTCCAGCAGTAAACTATCATAGGCTGATGATGTGATGCTGTGGCAAAGTGACGTTTAGCTATGGATCTTTTTATTTAATTTGAAAATTGATGTAATTAGGATTTTGATTTTGATTTAGTATCTATAGGATATTTTATTTGTATAATTGATTATTGACATGTGTTTTTTACATTAAAGAGATTGAATTGAATTGAACTTTAAAGGTCGCAGTACACATTGTCCTAATGTGGACGAATCTCACAATCTCCGTTTACGAACTTCGGAGTTAGAGCCGCTGCTAAATTTCGTCCACTTACAAAATGCGAAATACAAGCCATAATACTCATAATTTAGTATTAAACCAGCGTGACGTCGCACGTCAGGCCCCGTAGCTAGTTAATCTGTTAACTCGGGTTACAGTGTCTGCGGTTTTCGTAATTATGCATTAAATTCAGACCTTCTGATGGGACTACATTTGGTGACCTGTTTTCGATGCCGTTCATTTCCGTAATCTAATATAATCAAGTAAATAAATATCATGGTACAATCTCACTCAAATCGACCTACGGCCCGTTTCTCGAAAGCTTGTAACTTGTAATACAAGTGGAAATCTCTTTTTAATACTATTAATTAAATAAAGACTTCCGCTTGTATTACAAGTTACAAGCTTTCCAGAAATAGGCCCTAGGGTTGCTACGATGGGCTCAATGATGACTGAGATGTGGGTACCAAGCGACGATGTTTATATTTATAATCTTTTTAGGGTCTCGTAGTAAACAAGGAACCCTTATAGTTTCGCCATGTCTGTCTGTCCGTCTGTCCGTCTGTCTGTTTGTCCGTCTGTCCGCAGCATAGCTCATTGGCCGTTAGTACTAGAAACCTGCAATTCGGTACACTTATATTTACCATGCCAATAAAGTGGTAGAATAAAAACTAGAAACAAAATTTTTTTTCGGGTACCTCCCTAACTGGCAAAGTGGGGATGATTTTTTTTATTTGCTGTAATCCTATAGTGCGGGATATCATTGAATAGGCCTCTAAAAAGAGTAAGGTCATAGAAGAAAGTTTTTTTCTAAAAATAACATTTTCGGAGATAACCGATCCAGAATAAACAAAAATTTGTCCTCCCCCCTCTAACTTTTGATCCATGATGAAACGGTATGAAAAAAATCGTCAATAGTGGGCTTATAGAATACTTTAAAATAAAACTAATTTGAACTTAATCGGCCCAGCCGTTTTCGAATAACTACGGAACCCTATACTGAATTGAAAAATTGAATCACCCACGTAGATAAATACCCATGAATTATTTAGCTACTACAAGTACAGGAGGTCTGAAGGACCACAAATTTTCCTATGAAATAAACTAAATAAATAAATTAAAGTTACCTTTACATTATAAAGCTAATCAAGTCAGTACTTCAGTGCTAGACAGTATTCGTAGAATGCCCATTTAGCTATTTTCACTCTCATCTCATACAATTTTATCAAATATTGCCAGATCAGCTTGGAGGGACCATTCTAGTTTCGAGACGAAGTGAATTGAAAATGGAGGCAATTTCTTTGTATTCCGAATAACATTCACTTATTTTTAAAAATTGCTTGCTAGATATCTGATGACGTTTTTACTGCTAGCTGCGGATTAATCATAATTTGTAATATTTTTACTTGAGATATTTTAGATTCAGATTCAATGGTTTATTCGTAATAAACACATCATTTGTAATTTCTCTATACAAAGTCAAAGGGCTGGCGGCAGCACTAAAATGTTGAATAATAAAACTTCATCGTTTATAAACAATTCATTTTATTAGAACGTATTGTGAAAACACAAATCAAATTATTTATTAACTAAATATTTTGATTTGTACTTTTTTATTTTTCCGCAATAGTCACACTACTTAATACTATATAAATTATAAATATTAGATGTCATATACCAAAGAAAAACGACCAAGGTCACCTATGTCCGAGGTGGGGATCGAACCCACGTGCTCAGCTTTCGCACCCCTCGACCGAGACCGAAGACCGAGTGGCCGAGTTCTTTGGTATATGACATCTAATATTTATAAATTCATATAGTAATATTAGTATTAAATTTATATAGTAAATTACAGATTTATAGTATTAACGGCCACTGAGCTATGCTGCGGATAGACGGACAGACTGACAGATGGACAAGATGGACAACTATAAGGGTTCCTAGTTTACAATGGAACTCTAAAAATTGTAATAACTGGGCTTTAAAATACGCATGTATCGCCTTATATTTAACTCATATTAGATTCACATACATTAGTATTAGTGAGGGTAGAGGCGCGGCCTTAATTTGATCAAACATGCCGATGACAGATTGACAGGCGAATTACGGATAATTGTAGAGCTGGTCTATAACGTGTCCGTAGATTATATACTCTACTAGTCAAACATAACGGGGCCATTATGTACATAACAGAGTGTAAAAAAATAGTCGTGATCCATTTTACGGTATATTTGTGTCTAAATGAGGAATCGGTTCCTATAAGATAAAAAAAAGCAACAGTAAAGTTGTTAAGGTGAAAAATACAATTGGGTAAATCCACAAGACTGTAACGAGAGTTACCAATTCTTTTGTATGTTCTCATATTAATTAAGTACATTTAAGGGTCCAATTATCTACCTACAGGGCTAGGCTAGACGTACGGA
>JALPQI010025116.1:0-11605 GCA_025490895.1 Thaumatotibia leucotreta
AGTTTGATTTGCATTTGATATTCACAAGTGCTTTACGGTGAAGGAAAACATCGTGATGATACCTGCATACGTCTGCGGAGAAATTCTAGCGTATACCTATGTAAAGATCCCAAGAAGTATTGGGGCCACCAACGCTGGCCCGCAAATTAGACACGTTTAATGTGGAGTTGCGGAAAATTACCAGAATACAATACAATATAAAATGATGCATTTTCTTTATTTAAATTAATATCGAGGTATTTGTTCACGTTCATAATATCTTAAGGTGCATTCAGACCAAACGAGCATTCGCTATTCTAACCTCCTACTCTACGAAATCCGATCGATACATAAAACGTAATTCGTTGATTTCGTAGAGTGGGGGATAGAATATATAATATAAGGGATAGCGAATGCTCGTTTGGTCTGAATGCACCTTCAAGTTGAATCTCCGAAGGCGCACCCTTGTACCTTATGATATACGTACTATCAACAAGAAACGTGGTTGACCAGTATTAGACTTTATTACCCCTGAATAGAGTCGAAAAGTGGTAGATTCCATTTTTTATTGACTGATCACGAAATATCTGCTATCTATAAATATCATATATAAATTTGCTGTTAGCCAGTGCTCCGTACAACATGCTTAATATTATGATTAAGCTCACCGAATTCACTGTCTGCAACCGATGTTGTGGGGAGAGGGTGGTCATTATGCCTGGCGGCGCGGCGTTGCATGTATTCTGATTATTCTGAACGGGTGATATGATGGTAAAAGCCGGCCAATATCAATTGATCATACTTATTTATTCAGCGATAGGTTCCGTCGTTGGTCATCCGTCGTAACAAAATGATACCAAAACTATGGACTTAAAACAAAAAATATCTATACTGACGATTAATTTTATTATTCTTGGAATAACGAATCATCTTAAAATATTTTAATTAAAAGTTTACGCAATTTACTCTACTTTATTAAGAAAGAGCTAGGTATATAAAAATAATAGTAAATGTTTTTGAAAATATCCACGTTATTATAAACTTGTAAACCATAAGTACCTACACCTACATATTTTTATATTTACCCACTCAATAACCTCGCTTTACACATTAACATTATCAGTATGAAATAACCTAAAAAGTAAAAAACATGTTCATCATCATCAGGCGGCAATATGTCCTGATAGGTACATATGTAAACTATAAAGGATTTCGATTTTGCCGATTTCGGCAACGAAACCCTGAAAACATCGCGTTATTTTCCTATAACCTCCATTCCAACTGAAAGGATGCTACAAAAATAAAACGTAAATCTTTGTAAAGTCCGTTTCCGATGAAAATTGTTTTTGCATCGCAAAAGCCTTCAAAACCTACCTGGAACCTGAAATTCGAGAGTGAAATATTTTATTTACTATGTATTTCGACTGTGTTGTTACATCTATTATCCAAGGCTTCACGCACATATAACAGAGGTGAGCATGTTTGTTAAAACATCTAGAAAACATAGGTGTTTTCCATTTTTCATAAGGGAGGGTCCAATTCAATAATGAGGCTTCATCATACGTGAACAAGGGTCCCTAATACCCTAACCAAAAACACAAATAGTAATAAAGCGGTAAAAATTCCCATAAATTATGTAATAACTAGATGGCAATAGCGATGGCTTTTATGAAAATTCACAGTCAAACAAAAGCGTTATCTAAAATATGGCACACTAACTCGTATACAATCTCCCTGCGAATGAGTGTCTATTTATGATCAAAATCGTTTTAACAAAGAGTCATTTAACTCTCGAGTGTTTAAAGGGGGAAATGCAGGCTTTAATACTTAAGTAAGTAATAGGTATTACTGCATAGTCAATCAATAGCTCAAAAAAGACCCAAAAACTCGTATACAGTGTGTGTCTACGATACTGGCGTTTATCGAAACCGAGGAATGCGATTCAGATTTCTAGCCAAACCGTAAACATTATACGATTCAAAATGCTAATTTTAAAAGTATTAACTTTCTAAGAAAAGTTAATTGAGAAGCAATGTACTTCAAAATGAATCGTTAATTTGCACTTGACAATGACAGATCGCAGCCACTCACAACGTTTGACAACTAAGCAGTACACGCGTTACATTGATCGTTCGGAGGAAATAAAATTAATTGTACGGTCAATTTCATTATTTGTCAAATGTTAATACTTGAAATCGATTGCTAGTAATGCGTATTATTACCCATTTTCATAAAAGCCCGGGTCATGGAAACATACTGTATAATTAGGTACTTTATTGTTTTGTTTTCTTTTGTTGGTACGGGTTAAGTACGAAGCTTGTTGAACATAATCATTAATATTACAAGCATGAGGCTTAGTTCCGTAGAGTCTGGGAGGTAGCATACTCTGTATGGTATAAAAGTCAAGGATGATCGTCGTCTAATGCCTTCCGCCTCGTTGCACGGTCGCGAAAGCTTGCTCTATGACCCCAAGTGATTTCTATGGGAAGTTGCGCTCATACCCTTACTTGTAGGCGAATCTTAGGCTTTCCCCATTAACTATTACGTGATCGATTTCCGTTTTGTTGTCCACGTTTTACATGTCTTGATAGTAAAAAGAGACTACAATAAACCATTGGCAACTCGACTTATCGGACAATAAGTTGTAGGTGTGTATGGAAAGTAGGTATCTACAGTAAATAAGATTGATAGGTAACTTTATACCTACTCCCTTTAAAACTTAAGTAAATCGTGTATTAAGAATTTAAGATTGACTTATGATGTGACCTACATCATAAGTCAATCTTAAATTCTTAATACACGATTTACTGGACATAGGCCTAAAATATATGCTAGGTATTATTAAAACATATAATATAGGCACTTCTATAAAATTATACCTAAACACCCTATTATATTGAATACAATGCAAAAATATAATACCATTTTTTCTTACCTACTTACATAGATAATTATACCTCGTCCTTATAAGAGAAATGTCCAAAATTGTTCATTATTAATATGTATACCTCGGCAGGAAATAAAGTCGATCTCAAATGTCCACAAAATGTAAAAGTCAAAACAAATGCAACTCTATTCTAATTAATTTGTTATATCATTTTGTTCGATGTTAAGGTGGTGTCAGTGTGTAAATAATGGTAAATACAGCCTTATCTCAGCATTTTGTACATACCAATAACTATATGAAAGATTCATATATAAAATTTTCATATTTAATTTCAAATGGCACCAATTTAAGTATAGTTGCGTGTTTGATTTTGATAAAAATTGGCAGACTTGTAGAGTCAATAATGCTGAGCGAGATCCACCACATTTCCCAAAATATGCCAGAAAGTTTCCTTTTTTGTTACTAAATTCCTATACATTTTCGGTAATAAAAAGGAATGTATACAAATATTTTGGGAAAATGAACAAACTTTTTGAAAAATGCTCAGTCGTCGTTGTTTATAAACGTAGGTATATATTTAGATAACGGATAGGCTTAAAAACACACCTCCCTAAATTAAGTTGTTGGTTCACTTACTGCGACGAAGACGAATACGAGTCCAATAGTAGATTCGCGGAAAATCAGCATATATGCCATACGAATATGAATTCGAATTTGGAACTTGTACTTTATTGTTCGAAAATGCTCTTCCTCTGTCGTTCTCTCATTACTGAGGATCGTGACTCCTATGACGAAGTTTTTCGATGACGTCCCTCCACCTGCTTCTGTCATCCGCCACGTGAAGGGCTGTGTAGGCCGACATCTTTCATGTTTGATGCCACCTGGGAGGCTACTACGATCTACACCGTGTTTTTATTGATTTCCGTTAAATTGGACAGGTTACTTGGGACATTAATAGAAGTTGCCTGGTATATCGGCTTTTGTAATTACGAATTATTTTTTGTTTTCATACATAATAATTGTAATGGCAAGTGTGAGAGAACCTTAAAAATAAGATCTCAGGCGACTGACGGCTGCTGGCGGCACATGTCAAAATAAGTAACTATAGGATGTAATAAAGGTTGCAATACACTTGTTCAGTCATTAAACTTATTTTTTGAATAACTCAATAACAGTAAGAGTTAAGACACTAGTTTCTTAGAGAAATTGATTATTTTTGACCTAAATAAGCTTCCCTTTAATTTAACGGAAATCAATAAAAACACGGTGTATAGGTACCATTTTTCAATTCAAAGTAAAAAAAGGTAAGCAAGCCTGCAAACTTACATTATTTCATAATCACGCACTTTCAGAACACGATCTTGGTTTAATCACCAACAAAACATTAAACCTGAAGTTACATATATCATTGTTAAAATTATTGATATTTATTAGTCATCATCATCATGAGCCTTTGATAGTCCACTGCTGGACGCTGGACGTAGGCCTCTCCTATTATCTATGCGTATAAACTCATTACTCATTAGGAGGTAAATGCTCATAGTCGCCACGCTGGGGTCGCTGGGCAAGCGGATTGGCGATTTATTATTATTAATGTAAAAATATGTCAGCAAACGTGTTTCACGATATGCGTCAAAGACGTCGAATGCTATGGAAAGTCAGCCGTATTTCTTTATCTTTTTTTTTAGTTTCAGCTGAAAAATCACCGACACGCACTGAGTAAAGTTAGTAACAATGAATAAGGGTCTGACTGAAAACCAGCGTTACAGTCTATCGGTTGCAACATTTGCTGAGTTCAGCCCCTATTTTGGTATCACAGTATAGTATAGCATTAGTAAATATAGATTTAAGGATGCAATGTAAATATATAGTTCATTTTTGTGATACATTAATAAAGATTTTCTATGTCTATGTCTAAAATTGTATTCAGTTTAGGACCTTATCTAAATCGCCATGTGTCAATTCCATAGAATAACTGTCAAAAACTGACAAGCCGAACCTAAATTGAATCGCATTTAAATAATCATGGTAGCCCCCTGGTCTGTCCAGCATGTTGTAGGGCTTCGGCCACAAGGTATTTTCCCTTCCACTTTCCCGGTCACCATAAGCCATTCAAGTAAGTCAATATTCGGAAATAGAGAAGCAATCTTAATGCCCACCTTCCACTGCGAGCGGAACGGACTCATTAATGGCTCCGTTTCACGTTCATCGCTGGCCAAGTGCTAGAATGCAGTTGACGGCTATAAGCCACACCAGCTGTGTAAGTTAAACGGAGCCATTTAGGCGTTTTCACAAACCGTTGTTGAAATCGACTTGTTATTTAATTTGGTCAAGTTTAGGCTTATTCGACTCAGAATCACGAGCTCATTCGATTTTGTTAGGAGAAAAAATATGTCCCATAGGCGGGCATATGAGTTTTCCAGCTTAATAGCGGTTAGTTTAAGTAGTGGCGCGAAGTAATTAACGTAACGTAACAAATTAATAATAACGTGCGCGGAACTAGCCATCGACAGCGACGTAATTATCATCTTGTAGAATACATATAATTGTAGCGAGTGACCTAGTAAACTTTTTCTCCACACGTAACACATAGATGCGTGCTATTAATTAATGTAATTATTTAAATATGTATTTATAGGCTAACGGGCCGGATAGCGTTACGTTATATAATTGTATTATATTTCTGCATATACCCAAGCGCTGTGACCACCAAATTGTAAGATTATGCAAAAAATTACCAAAGGAAGTTTCTCCGGCGCTATTATGTAGGTATGATCAGACTCAAGTTTCAATAAACATTTTAGCACCTTGTCATATTTTCATATTACAATATCTACATGACATGGCAGTTTACGTATAACTGCGACAAAGTTCTTAGGTGTGCAGCGATTTCCTAGTCCGTGTGTGTGTTCGGTTGTAATCGCCAGACAGATGTTAGTTAACAAGTGCCAATTTTATTATTCCAACGGCTTACGCTGAAAATTCGATAAAGCAACGGATTGTTCGTAAGTGCATAATAAAATGTATTAAGCAGCCGTAGTAAATATATATAGGTACAATGAACGTCAATGATATTGCTACGGTATTATAGGGGCCAAAAATATAAATACACGACTTTATTGCATTGACATTAAAATAGTACATTACGACACAAGTGCGAAAAACATGAATTTCGTTTTTGCACGTGTCTCGTACGACGTTTTTTAGTGCAGATGGCCCTCCGAAGTTTTGGACCTGACGTAAAATGACCCACTTCTCGCACTAGAGGCTAAAAAAGCACCATCTGTACTAAAAAAGTATTTTTGAGGCCATACTGCGTATTGACTCCCTATGACACTTACGTAGTCAGAATATGTACATATTCACAAGCGAGAGAAAGAGGTAATACTTCGTCCGTGGTCCGCGGTAGGGCCTCTGAATCGTAATGAGAATGACATCTTCGACGTCGACTGTACAGTTACCGAAATATGGGATTTGTGTTCGTTATTAATAAAAATACAACAGTAATTAAAATATTCTGCAAATAATACATTGTGAAAAGCCTAAAACTATCTACTCTCGTAGACAAGTGGCGTATCTATCTATCAGGTGGATTTTGTTTAAAAATGTTTGTAACATATGTACAGTCAAGGGCATTAATATATATACACTTCTCCATACTGATCCCTTACAAATGTGTCTATATATTAATGCACTCGACTGTACCTACTTCAAGATAATTATGTGGAATTCTTTTTAACATCAGATTGCATTGAAATTGACAATAATATTGATTTTAGAGCGTTCTAAAACTCCCAAAATTGTAAGATAGAATGGGGGTTTTAGGGTTCAGTACTTGGTTACTCGTACTCGTAGTCCTAGGGGCTGAGTGGTTTAGCCGCGAAAGCTGAGGACGTGGATTCAATTCTCATCTCTGTCGATCGCACCTTAACGCACCACCTCACTCGTTTGTTCAAATTTTCAAAGAATTTTGCATAAATACTTATCGCTGACTTCCATTGGTTCAAACTAAAAGAGCATTCGCTGTTCTAACCTCCCACTCTACGAAATTCGATCGGTACACAAAACGTGTTTGGTTGATTTCGTAGAACGGGCGCTAGAACAGCGAACGCTCTTTTGGTTTAAACGCACCTTTAGCGGGGACAGTTGGATTCACCTACATTTTAAACAAAAAAATCTAAGGAGGTAAGCATTAACATATCTTACTCCAACACCCTCAGAATCTTTATTTGTCTTCGGTATCCCGCGGTAAGTATACAATTTGTCACCACCCCAACTCCTCCTGCGGCTGTCGTCGACTAAGGGATTGAAGTGTCACTGACCATTATTTGATAAAAGATTGATGATGGGCAGCAGCCTCATCATAATGGACACATTAAGTACTGCGATCGCCAATCCGCTTGCCCAGCGTGGCGATTATGGCCTCACATATGAAACGTTGTTCAGCAGTAGCCGTTAGTTTGATTCACAAATAATATTCTAAACAGCTTTAAGCGTTCTGGTGAACTTATAAACAGCCGCTATGCAGATTGTATCAATAAGCTGAATAAAGGCTGACTAGCAGAGAATTAGGTACTAAGCCCCAAGCAATAGTAACGTTCACATGTACGTCACTATACCTCCTTTAGCGTTATTATAGTTCACATGTGGTATCTTAAAAAGGTGACATAATAAATATTCACACGTGGTGTCTTATGACTACATCCAGCAGTGGACTATCGTAGGCTGCTGATGATGATCCCGCAGTCGCAGTGCCACCGACACTCAACAATATAACGGATTGTTTTTTGTTGTAAATGTTAATGTGACGAGTTCCAGCCAGGAAGTGCTATGCAGGAAGCTTCGAATTCTCTAGTGCGGCCTGTCGCGCCGTCGCGCGGAAGCGGTTCCTCCGCGAAACGGGTCGAGCCACTTTCTCAGATCGCCTACACCTATATAGGCCTGTAAAGTGAGTTACTGCGCCCTGAAAGCGATACTTCCGAGTCTATTTTAAGGAACGTAAAGACAATAAATATTTGATTGAATGTTTGAGAAAAAATATTTATTATGTTTTAAAGTTTTTAGAACCGGTTTTGTATTTGGTTTTGTTTGAAGACCTATCAAACATTATTTGAGAAGTATAATTGAGGCTTAACAGTTTTTGAGTTTTCCTACACATACTTACATTGACATATTCTGGCCTCAAACAAACGCAAACATAAATAAATGTTAGGTTACTTTTAATCATGAATTCAAAAGTGAGCTACGTAATATGTAGGTAGATACATATGTAATTATAAAAAATAAAAACCAAAATGTCTAAATATTTGGGTATTTATTTTATAATGTCAACTTTTTAATGTAATATGGCAAAAATCGTCAATATCACAGCAACCCCTTAATGCACTTACAGCGTGGGTATTTGATACGGGCGAATAATTAATCCAGCTATAATATCTGATCCTACGAGTCGTATAAAATAACCATTTCTTTAAATTTTGTTGTTGATTAGGTGTAATGATTTTTCTAAAGTGCAACCCAGCAGCAATGTATGCCGGCCAACTGACATGAGACTCGTATGACGTTTAAATACTTATGTCTACTTTAAGTAATGTGGCTACCAGTGGATGATATACATTGCGGGCTCAATTATTTTGTATGAAAAAAAAATACCTTAATTTCTAAAATAAAATGTAAATAGGTTCCCTAGGTCCGATAGTAATCGCCACTAAAATATTCGCCCGTATCAAATACACACGCTGTATATTTCGCTGAAATTTTGAAGTGAGGTTTAAGGTATAATCGAATAGAAAAAACTTGGTGGAAAAAGAAAATAAAAGATAAGTTTTTGATCCATCCTAGAATACTTGTCAAAAGGTATGCAAATACAATTAGGGACTCTTATTTTGAATAATGGTTCCAAAATATCCTGCCTAAAAACGGCGATCAAATATAGGCACATTTGGTTTACAAATGGCTTTAAATCCGTCGTCTATTATACCATCAATATCTGTCCGTGTTCAAACAGTTATGCAATGCAATGGAAACAAAAGCACAGTTGTTTAGCCCGGTCTCATTGTCTTTTGTTTGATAAAGCTTTAAGTGCGGCCATTTATTTATAGAATGAGTTATTATATTCGGAAATTAGCACTCAAAGCGTGAACGCGTGATTACTGCATGTAATGTAACCATGATAAATTGACCATAATTTTAATAACTCGATGATTGTAGGTTTTGGGGTCTGAAGGTATAACACAAGTGCGAAAAACATGAAATTCGAAACGAGTTGCGATGTTTTAAAACACGACCGATAGGAAGTGTTTTAAATCTATACGAGTTACGGATTTCGTTTTTGCACGTGTCTCGTACGACGTTTTTTAGTGCAGATGGCCCTCCAACGTTTTGGACCAGACTTAAAATGACACACTTCTCTCATTGGAGCCTAAAAAAGGCACCATCTGTACTAAAAAAACTAATATAGCACACTATACTTCATTCAGGTTCACAAATGTTGTGTTGGTTCCTGGTAATATCTAAAGTTACATAAACTTGTAATGAGTGGATACGAAGGTGGGAATATAACAATTTTGTACTGAAGTCTTACCTAAATTTAGATATTATGCATTATGTACTTGCTTGTCTGCAAGACTAAGTATAAACAGACCCCCGGCCAACGGGTTATCGGGAGTCAATCAGCATGTAGTTCTGCACTATACATAGCGACAACTGTACCTAATGTTCCGGATGCCCCCGACGTGTTGGTATGAGCATGCTATTTATGCGTAAATTACAAACTGCTCACGGAAAATTACTGGTAAATTACTCAGTATCTAATATCAACAAGTTAATTAAACCAATTAATTAATTCATGTTTATTCTGGCAGGCCAGTTTAGCTACAATCATGACAAGACTGGCCGGCCAGAGACATAACGAAATTAAATAATAAAACGGACATTAAATTTGTTTTCTTTCATCGAACAACTACACAGCGTGTGTATTTCATACCGGCGTATAATTTACCCAGTTACAGTAATTTATCATAGTAATCGAATGGTATAATAGTAGTCTATTACTACCTTACTAATAGTGTTATGAATTAGGTGTAGTGATTTTTTTTTTAAGTCCGTGCTGCAAAGCACGTAGTCTACTGCTTAGTTTGACGTACCTACTATAGTAACCCTGACATGACATGACAATTAGGTACGTGAATTAATGTGGATGCAATACATTGCGTGCTGAATTACAATGTATGAAAAATTAACATTCCTAATTTTCTAAGGAAATCATTGTAAATATCGGGTCCTATTATACAAATTGTCATTAAATTATGCGCCCTTATTGGATACACTCCCTACATGAGTCTGCATTTTGAAAGTTGAAAAGATTTGCGAAGGCCATGACTTCATGAGTTGCTCTCGCGTATAATTTGTGTTACGGACGCGCAGATTCACAACATCGTCGATAGATCAAAGGTTCTGGGATGAGTCGAGAGATCTGAGGCAAGTTTCCATGAGGATTTCAACCTAGGCCTAGGGTGACAACGGGCTATGGGAAATAATAGCCAGTTTTTCCTGCTAATTACGAGTAGTAAAACATAAAACAAACCATCATGGTGTCCAAAAGGTATTCGAATGCTGGACTGGACCTCAATCCAATGTGCATACAAAGGTCTAACCACACTAGGAAAATTAGGAGGGGTGACCCGGCACGACGCGCTATTCAATGTAAATCGCACTGGATGGCACTACTTACGTTACATGATCTCAACATTCATCTAATTCGGAGGATGTGACTTGATCCAGTCTTGATCGGCGCTGTCAAGTCGCCACCATAAAATTGTGAATAATGAATAATTCCATGTGCTTATAAACAGACATCGTAAACTGCGATCGAAATTCATTGAAATGACGTGTGACAACCAGTTAGGGATGGAGATGGTTTTAAATTAATGAACTAAAACGTTATGTACCTACCTACTAAAATAATACAAGTAATAATAACTGAACAGAATCTGAATCTCAGTTTAATGTTATTATTACAGTTAAATGGTAAATTTTATATTGTAGTTACAATTTTTATCCAAAACTCCAAATTTTTCACTTGGGATAGTGAGTAATAATTTTCGTATATTCGATGGGTTGCCATCGACTGTATTGTTTGCGTTGGCAAACAATACAGTCAGCGTCGCTATTTTCTGAAAAAAAAAACTTGTCTAGGTTACCTAGACATTGATAAGTGTAATTTAATACTTTAATAATATTAATGATAAATAAACACATTCCGCCATATAAATGTATAAGTAGCATAACTGACGATTCGGAACTGCTTGTTGCTAAGCCTATTCAATAAATAATTGAACTTTGACTGAGTACCAACCCTAGTACTTCAATGAATTTCGATCGCAGTTTACGATGTCTGCTTTTAAATATCACGACGGACGGATTCGCACAGTTGGAGTCGTATTTGGACGTTTATCACTTTATTCGCTCTGTACACTCGAAGGTGTGGGTGGCCTAGGTGAGTCTTACTGTCCGGTGTTTATCTACAAAGTGATTTGAAACCTACGTATCACACCGAGCGTAAGAAACGCCATCTACACTCGCGGTCAAGTAATACTGAGGCCCTACCGCGAACAACGAAAGAAGTGTTGCCTCCCTGTCACACTTATAGTGGAATTCACGAGTGCGAGAGAGAGGCAACACTTCGTACGTGTTTCGCGGTAGGCTCTCTGGTCTGGCCTATTCCACCATAATTACGAG
>JALPQI010025117.1:0-15479 GCA_025490895.1 Thaumatotibia leucotreta
TAAACACATTAACTTAAGTTAGGACGGGCTTGACAGTTACTATGGCAGGCTATTTAATAAATACATTTTTAATTTTTTCTTAAATTTCTGCTTATTTGGTTCAAGACGGATGTCCATTGGCAAACTGTTAAGAGTGTATGGTAAACGCTTTCTGAGAGTTCTGTCACCGTAATAATTATTAACCCGAGGCACTTCATATTTACCCGTGGACACCGATCTGGTGCCATACGCGTGTGTAGCCCCATACAGGTCGTGCTCTCGATTGTCATGGTTGTTGATTGCTAAAAGGTACTTGTGTTTTAAACTAATCGGAAGTATTTTACAAATTTTAAATAGTTTCCGGTAATCGTTTCTATGCATGTTTTTAATTTTTTCGGGGACAAGTAATTTTAAAAATCTAATCTGTAACGTTTCTAATTTGTCTATATAGGTTTTAAATGTACATGGTCTTCGTCGTATCGTGGTTATCGCCATTAGTATGCGATCAAATTCGCGTTCGGGAGCAGCGGTGTTAGTCTCGTCTTATCAAGTGCTTGCCGTACTCCATTATGTCTACCAGTCTTATATGTATGTGCAAGTTTGGTTCTTTCGTTGTTTCTCTACAAAATAGTTGTATCCTATGATACTTATACGCATCAAATAAGTCATACAACACTTAGCGCCATATTAGAGACATACCTATTGGATATCAGTATGAAATCATGCCTGATGATTTTGGTATTATTAAATAATCACTCCCGTAAGGCTATAAATATGGCTACATTTAGGCCATAGATCCGTTGAAAGAGAATCGGCCAGCTCGAATCGTCAGGTGATATTAGACCCTGCCCAATATAAAAAGGCCTACTTGTACTGACGTGGATTTCGAGGAAGAAATTGTATCTGTACCTATACAATTCATTATAAAAACCTCTGAGAAAAATATGATTATTTTTTTTTTCATTTGGTGGGCCGTTTTTTCTCATATTACACAACTATCGATATCGTTAAAAAATGTTTATCACCCTAGTTTGATTGCGACAGTCTTTTGTTTTGTTATGGTTTTTCCGGGTTCTGTCTATAATTATGTATACTACAAACATTTTCGAATCTACAAGGCATTTCCCAATGATGAAGAAGTAGTGATATGGCGTTCCACCTTGGGAGGCATGTGAAACTTATGTAATAAAAGCTTTTAAAGAATCAGGATACTTAGCCAAGTGGCCAATTGCTAACGCTAAGTAGCGTATCGTAGTTTTCCCTCTCTGTCGCTCTTTCATATTAGAGCGACAAAGACAGTCAGCTGCCTTTCGTTTACGATTGACGATTAAGCGTTAGCGATTGGAAACTTGTCTAAGCACCCAGCAGCTAACCAAGATGCCATTCTGCAATCGTGTACGATAAACATTAACAATAAGTAATACATGTATGTAAATGACAGATTCGTACGTAAAGTCACGTGACCACTGCCATACATAATTTGTTGGCTAGACCTGCTGTACCGTTTTTGTACCGTAATTACAAATAAAAGTTCATACCACGTCCGCTTCATCAGTAACCCTGTACCACACTATCTCGTAGCTGGCGATGCCTCGCACTTCGCATCTCACAAGCGAATTCTCGCCAATTATGATGTTCTGCACCTTACTCGTGTTCACAAAATAAGGGCTATCTGCAAACAAAAATTTAGAAATAGAAAAATTTATTCGTAACACAAACAGATTGCATATTTTAATGGTCGTTCACCATTGAATGGCTTGTTCAATTATCATTTTCCAATTAGGTTAAAGAGACAAATTTAAAAGTCCCCCAAAATCAATTCTGCGATTGAGCCGCGATGGGCAGAATAGTACATTACGACACAAGTGCGAAAAACATGAAATCCGAAACGAGTGGCGATGTTTTAAAACACGACCGAAGGGCGTGTCTTAAATCGACACGAGTTACGAATTTCGTTTTTGCACGTGTCTCGTACGACGTTTTTTAGTACAGATTCAATGGCCCTCCGAAGTTTTGAACCTGACGTAAAATGAGCCACTTCTCGCACTAGAGCCTAAGGCACTGGTTTCACCGCGGGCTACATACTCGCCCAGCTATCAGCTATCACCGCCGGGCTAGTATCGCCGTGTCTCTTTTATTTACACGGGAGTGCGTATCTTTTGTTCGTGTTTATAGCCGATAGTTCATATCTTAGTAGCTCGCGGTGAGACCAGTGCCTAAAGAAAGGAACCATCTGTACTAAAAAATTGCTTTCGCGCATATGGCTGCGCACCATCTTTGACAAATGCAAATAGAATATAGCCAATCAAAACTTTAATGGACTAATATAAGATATCACAACTATTTTTACATAGCGGTTTAAGTTTACAAAGGTTAATAAAGAAATTTTCATCACACTTGCTGTCTAAGCGCGCCATTGCTTGCGCGCGTAGCGGGAATAATAGAAAAGTGAAATTCCTTAGGGAGTAATAGAAATGTCAGTACGTCATTTAATAATATTATGTCTTAAAACTTATTTTTTTGTCGGCAAGCGTGATGAAAAACATTGTATGCATCACGGTCGGTAAGCGGAATACTAACTCGAGTCATAAAAGCCCTCCTAGTCCCTAGCGGCGTCAGGCTTCTAACACTCTCGTTAGTAATTCCTTACTTACCTCCCTTGATGCACAATGTACTATTATAAAAACGTGATGTACTGGAAAGGGGGCGATACTTGTAAACGAAAATTCAGGACAGGTTTTGAAAGGCAATTTAGTATAGCGTTGTATCCATGTTTTATTTGTTGGTCGCTTCTTTTATACGTACAGTCAGGGGCATAAATATAAACGATTTTAAACCTTATGCTCCAGACATAAGTAAAATAGTGTACAGATATTTTTGCCCTTGACTGTACATAAATTAAAGAAATTTTATGATACGTACCATACGCTTCAATGTTGTACGTCTGATTGTACACATTCCCTTCGAAATTCGTCTGACACGTGTAATTTCCTGACATGGATTTGCTAATGCTCCGCACTATGAGGCTGACTATACCATATTGTTCTTGTATCTCGGTGTATACGTTGGGATTGCTCGTATCTAGTCTTGGAGAAACAAACATTTATTTAATTAGGGTGCAACATTTGATAAAAAGTGTATGTACACATAACCTTTCCAGGCATATAATGTAGATGTTTGATTTAGTCAATCTCTCTTTAAAGTACGGCTAGAATAGTATCTACTCTTATCCAACTGCGATTAGATTGGGATTCGAAAGTATTGTTGACACAACAGTGTATGTATTATAAGTCCATCTAGGATATATTCATAGTTTAAGTGCAGAGACTTACAGGCAAAGAATAATTAATCACTCACTACATCTACAGTGTGTTACCATGACCCAGGCTTTCACGAAAATGGGTAATAATACGCATTACTGGCAATCGTTTTCAAGTATTAAGAGTTGACAAATGTTTAAATTAATTGTATAATTATTTTTATTTCGTTCGAACGATCAATGTAAAGCGTGTACTGCTTAGTTGTCAAACGTTGCGAGTGGCTGCGATCTGTCATTGTCAAGTGCCAATTAACGATTTATTTTGAAGTACATTGCTTCTCAATTAACTTTTCTTATAAAGTTAATTACTTTTAAAATTAGGATTTTTGAACAAATAATGCACATGGTTTGGCTAAGAATCTGCATCTCAATCCTCGGTTCAAATAAAAGCCTGCATCATGTTAACACACTGTATAAACAACTCTTTTCTTGGTAAATGTTGTGTCATTTGTTGTGTCAACAGTACTTTCGAATCCCTTTCTGATTCCGGATTAATAATATACCTAGGTATAGTCCTTACCCATTTATGACGTTGCCGTCCGGACCCAGCCAAGTAAGATGCTTCGCCGAGTACCCGACTTCCTTGCAAAAGCAGTGTTTCACGTAGGTAGACCCTGTCGTGCCTGTGTATTCTTCGTACTCATTGCCGATAAAACAAGCCGTGCACACTGAAATAGAAAAAAAAAATTGTTAAAAATGTTTACAGTTGGTGAATATCAGAATTCGGAGCGTTTCAACCGCCTAATTTTGGTTTCCAAATTCGCCATTTTCATTTTTACCAAATTTTCTATTCTTTACATACCTATGAAGTTGTCATTTGAAGGAGGCGCGATACCTTATACAAATGACGAAGTATAACATTGAGACGTTTAAATTAGGCGGTTGAAACGCTCAGATATTCGCCCTGGTAATCAAAGATTGGACAAAATAATGTGCGTCATTGTTCGCATTATTATACAGGGTGGAACAGAACGACGATCTTTCCCGCTACCGACCGAGTCTACCAACCATTACGATGAACTTTCAGTATCTATGGGACCAACATCGAAATATCTTTAAAAAAATAATCCCTCATACAAAGTGACTGATTAGTTAGAGCTCAATAGTATGGAAAAGTCAATTTTCATGTATGTTGATGTTGGTCCCATACTGAAAGTTCATCGTAATGGTTGATAGACTCGGTCGGTAGCGGGAAAGATCGTCGTTCTGTTCCACCCTGTAGACCTAACTACAAAGTTGATTATTTGAATAATTAAACGAATAATTCCTTGAATTTTGATTTCGAAGCTTTAAGGTGACTAATTAGTAAACAATTAAAAAGGTTTTCATAGTTACCGGTATCAAATAGGTAATTGTCTGAAAATGGTTAAATGATTAATTGATTAATTAATCAATTAATTTTGGAGTCGCGTCCATATTCGATCTCTGTACATAATTCTCATTTTTCACAGTAGTAAGTATCGGTAACGTTAGGTTTTACTCGATACGTAAAGCAGGTCATCGCGCTCGCTCAAATATTTCAATGCATGAATTAATACATTACGTATCGAGTAAAACCTAACCTAACGTATCCTTTACTTATCAACTAATGATAGGGCTACAGGTGTAATTAATTTATAAGAGTTTCTTCATTATTAACGATTTTCACTTTCAAATTTCTACCGAACTCTTATTAACATCTTGTACAAACCTACAGGGTCGCGTTTTATAAAGTAACAATTTACAACTTTGCTGTTTGCCTCTCTTTCTAGCCAATATCTGCGTGCGTTAGAGAGGCAAACAGCGAAATTGTAAAATGTAACTTTATAAAACCAGACCCTGATGTAACCCTGATGTATATTATTAGGTTTCACACTTGCTGTCTAGAAGCGCGCCATTGCTTGTATGCATCGCGGGTGTAATAGAAAAATGATATTCCTTAGAGAATTTCAATTTTGTCTTGTAACTTATTTTTTTGTCCGCAAGTGTGATGAAAAACATTGTATGCATCACGGTCAGTAAGAGGCATACTAACTCGAGTCATAAGCCCTCCGTCTACGGCGTTGGGCTTCTAACACTCTCGTTAGTAATACCGTACGTACCTCCCTAGATGAACAATGTACTATTTCTACATGTTTTATAACTATGCTAACCGTCCCAGTTCCCTGCAAGACATTGACTTATATGAATGTCATTGCAACTTTAGTACCTAGGTACGGTACGGTCGGTATATTTAGACGTACTATTACTATTTGATGATTGCAGTTAGTCATTAAATGACTTGCAAACTTATTTTATAATAATACCTACAGCGAGACCAACGTCACGTATTATGATTTATAGGATATATAGGTAAGTTAAATATATTTATAATCTGTTGAACAATCTCTGTCATTAAAAAAGCCGGCAAATTCAAATTTTCTTTGGGCAATCAACTCTTCTACTCAACACTGCCCTCAAGTCCGTTGGAAGAAAAAAAAAACTCTTCTACTAGCAGAAATTGTTATACACAGTAGGTATACATAATGATCAATCCAAATGGGCTACTATGGAGGTTTTAGAAACCATAAATAACAGATAGCGAAATTTTATCTTGAAGCCATGACGTCGATTTTAGTGAAAAAAAAAAACCGCATTCATACAATCGGCCCAGGAATCAAACCTAGCCTCTTAGAAAAATAAAATTTCTTTATTTTCCTTTGGATATCGATTGTGTAGCTCTTAAGGTGGATTTAGACCAAATGAGCATTCTCTCATACTATCCCCCACTCTACGAAATTAGTTCGTTACTAAAAAGTGATTCGTCGAAATTCGTTGATTTCGTAGAGTGGAGGATAGAATTAGCGAATGCTATGCTAAATAATAAATGTTACCCAAAAACATGATAGTCAAAAATATAAAAATGTATTGTTTTTAAACAATGAAATTTTACAGTGCCGCCGCCGATCCTTTGACTTTGTATGGGGATCTTACGAACTATGAGAGGATGGTATTGAAATCTGTTCTTCGTAACCATGCCTTTTAGTTATTAGTTTTAGATTATATTGATTGATTAAGTAATAGGCGTGCTTTGGTATGCCGTGATTAAAGAATGATTATTTAATTCAAGCATTTTTTTTCCTTAGTTGCTGACGATACCCACGTACTGTACGTCAGCATCGGATTTCAGAATGACATTTAATCTATTCTAATAGCGCATATGTACAGGCCTTCATTCATTGCAGTCATATAAATTGAAGATAGTATCCATATAATTACAACCTAGGTCACATTTATCTGAAACAGGAATCTGACCGGTTTTTTTAGAAAATTCTCTAAATAGCCCAATATTTTAAAATATTTTGTAGGTACTCTTTATACACCGTTATTGATTTCCGTTAAATTAAAGGGAAGCTGATTTAGGTCAAAAATAAACAAAAACAATAACTACGAAACTAGTGTCTTAACTCTTACTGTTATTGGGTTATTCAAAAAATAAGTTCACTGACTGAACAAGTGTATTGCAACCTTTATTACATCCCAAAGTTACTTATTTTGGCATGTGCCGTCAGTCACCTGAGATCTTATTCTTAAGGTTCTCTCACACTTGCCATTACAATTATTATTGTATGAAAACGAAAGAACAAAATTATTTTCGAATTCGACTAAAAGCAATATACCAGAGGTAGCTCCAATTAACGTAGGTGTACCAAGCAGCCTGTTAAATTTAACAACATTATATTTTTAAATTACTTCATGAACAAAGAATTTATATGCCGAAGAACAAAAAATAACGAAAATAGAACCGTTTTTTTGTATGGAAAATAAACCGGTATCCGATCCCTGGTCTGAAAAATATATACGTGATTAAGTAATTATTTTCTTGGCAATTTATGTATAATTTATCTATTTGTTATCCAGCTTAAAACTACACCAAACGTAACAGTTGATATGCTACTAATTATTATATTTTTAATACCAGTATGATACACGACCAATAAAATTTTATAACAAAATTAACATTAATGCGATGTGTCATGGTGACCTAATTTTTAAGAAACGATAAAATTACCCAGTACTTTGATTTCATAGCTTCCATTAAAGTTTAATAACAGTTTCCTGAGTCCTTACTATGCGCTTGCGGCATCAGTATCCCTACCATCAGCTGTCGCTACGTTATTAACGCGCGTTTACTTTCTATCCGACTCACTCGCACCAGTATGCGAGTACGAACGGGATGGATAGAGAAATTTACGAATTTCGGTGTTCGTGGTAGCAGGCCAGTGTGCGTAGCCAAGTTGCCAATCGATAACGCTTTGTAGCGTATCGTAGTTTTCCCTCTCTGTCACTCTTTAGGTGCATTCAGACCAAACGAGCATTCGCTATTCTATCCCCCACTCTACGAAAGCAACGAATCACGTTTTGTGTAACGATCGAATTTCGTAGAGTAGGGGGTTAACATAGCGAATGCTCAATTGGTTTGAATGCACCTTTTCGTATTAGTGCGTCAAAGACCGTTAGCTGCTTTTCGTTTACGATTGACGATTAAGCATTAGCGATTGGCAACTAGTCTAAGCTGCCAGAAGTGTGAAATCAACCAACCGAAATTTTCAGTTTCACATCATCATCATTAGCCTATCTTAGCCCATTGCTGGACGTAGGCCTCTCCTACTAACTATGCGTATGTCTATACGTCTATACGCATAGTTAGTAGGACGGATTGAAGTGTCACTGACGCATTAGGAGGTAAATGCCCATAATCACCACGCTGGGCAAGCGGATTAGCGATCGCAGTAATGTGTCCACTATGATGACGCTTCTGCGCATCAATCAAATAAAAAAATGGTCAGTGACACTTCAATCCCTTAGTCGACTCTTACGACTCCCGCGGGAAGAGATGGGGTGGTGATGTATTCTTACTGCCGTCACCACACAGCAAAATTTTCGGTTTATCGGAACCAAATCCGAATGTGTAAAATCCTTCACGTAAATTTCTATCACTCTTGAAACAAATGGTAAGGCCAATGAACATATATGGGTTAATAGGAGAGTTAAAACATGTTATGCGAAATGTGCCAACCACCTTACATACGCAATGTCGTCATTCTTATGCCATTACCATTAAGTTGATATTTGCATAATCCACATGAAAATTTGGTGTGTTGATATTAATAGACATATTTTATGGAACGCTGGTACATTTCCGTTTATTGAATGTTATACTATTGTTAAACAATGACTATTATAATATGAAAGAAATATACATTAAAAACGATAATTTACATGTCAAGTGTCCTTTTTCCTACAACTTATAAAACGTGTCATCATCATCATCAGCCAATTGACGTCCACTGCTGGACATAGGCCTCCCCCAGAGAGTTCCACAAAGATCGGTCGTGAGCTGTCCGCATCCATTGGACACCCGCAACTTTCACCAGGTCGTCGCTCCATCTTGTGGGGGGCCTTCCCACGCTGCGCCGTCCAGTGCGTGGTCGCCACTCGAGAACACGCCGACCCCACCGGTCATCGGTCCTCTGGGCAATATGGCCAGCCCACTGCCACTTCAACCTGGCGATTCTTCGGGCTATGTCAGTCGCTTTCGTTCTTCTGCGGATCTCGTCATTCCTGATGCGATCTCGCAGAGAAACCCCGAGCATTGCCCTCTCCATCGCATAAAACGTGTATTGACATAATTATTATTAATCATCAAATAAAAAAAACCGACTACAACTCATTTCTCCAAGATCATCAGACCACGACTTGGTACCAACGGGACCATCTCGAAGGTTAAAAAAAATGGAAATTACGTCAAGATTCTCGGAGACATCAAGACACATACATACAAAAAAATAGTAGAATTGAGAGCTGAGAACCTTTGAAGTTGGTTAAATTGATTTTCGAGGGTCGGCGTATTTGGATAACCATTTAAATTAAACGAAATTTTAACGAGGAGGCCGCGAGTTTATGTCGGGCATTACTTTTGCTAGCCAGCACATAAATAAATAAATAAATATCTTGGGACATCTTACGCAAATCAACGTAGTCCCACGGTGAGCTCAATTAAGGCTTGTGATGTGGGAACTAGGCGACGATATATATAATAGATAGATACATATATATACTTAAATAATATATATAGACAGCCATGACCAAGGAACAAATATTAGTGATAAATAAATGCCGGGATTCGAACCCGAAGCCTCCAGCTTCGTAGGCAGAGCCACTACCAACTTGGGTCTGACAAAGCACATGTGCTATTAAATTATGAATCACGACATTTCGCGAAATAACCACTAGTTGAATAATGTATAGAGTGTTTCAGCACTATCGTCTGTCGTATTGTGTACCTGACGTGGTTGACATTGTTATTATTGCTATGGCCAATGAATGAAAAATCATTATCTGACCTTAAAACAATTGCGAGGAAATGACATTTTCTGAGAAGGAATACGAGTTGAATCAGAATAAGTAGTATATTATAATACAAGTGCGAAAGAAATGAAATTCGTAACACCTGACGATAAATTAAAACACGGCCGAATGGAGTAACGAATTTCCTTTTCGCACGTTTATCGTACGACGTTTTGCAATACGAAGATATCGCTAAGATAAAATGAACCACTTCTCGTACTAGCTCGTAAAAAAAAGCACCATCTGTACTGAATAGCACATTAAGACACAAGTGCGAAAAACATGAAATTCGAAACGAGTGCATGGCGATGTTTTAAATCGACACGAGTTACGAATTTCCTTTTTGCACGTGTCTCTCGTACGACGTTTTTTTAGTACAGATGGCCCTCCGAAGTTTTGGACCTGACGTAAAATGAGCCACTTCTCGCACTAGCGCGTAAAAAATCACTATCTGTACTAAAAATATAGTTAATTAATACTTTTAGTTAATGAAGGGTTGCTTAAAGTTTTAAGTTATTCGTAGCCTCTAAAGTATTTTTAGTAAGATTTAGCAATAATATAACACGAAATCTTAATTTAAGAGCCAACACAATAGTAATTTTTATCTTAACAGTCCATCGAGTTTTCAGCCAATAGTCGGGTCACGATGTCAGTCGTATTGTTAACAACCGTTTGAAAGGATTTCAAGTATTGGTACTGCACTTGTGTACAGTCAGTTTTAGATACTTTGTATAGTCATAAACAGATATATCGACGCGACTACGATATTCAAAAATATTTGAACTTGCACTCAACGCTGTCATAAAAGACGCCTGCTCAGATCATAAATAAATATCATCTAAAGGTGCATTCAGACCAAAAGAAACATTCGCTATTCTATACCCCCACTCTACAAAATTCGATCGTTACTCAAAACGATTGGTTGATTTCGTAGAGCGGGGGATAGAACAGCGAATGCTCGTTTGGTCTGAATGCACCTTCACACAAATCGACCTAGTCCCACGGTAAGCTCAATTAAGGCTTGTGATATGGGCACCAGGCGACGATATTTATAATAGTTAGATACATATAGGATACTTAAATACATAGACAGCCATGACCAAGGAACAAATATTTGTGATAAATAAATACACAAATAGTGCCCACGCCGGGATTCGAGCCCGGAACCTTCAGCTTCATAGGCAGGGTCATTATCAACTAGGCTACAGAAGCTGACAAAGATACTAGTAAACACACTGACTGAAGAGCTAGTAAAACATTATATTTGACGAAGAAACAGTTTGATTAAAGAAATCGGACATTCGAACAAATAAAACATGAAAGCCGCACGCCATACTGAATTGCCTTTCAAAAATGGTCCTGAATTTTATATGACAAGGGTCACCCCCTCTTCAATGCCTCACGGTAATGAATTTCAATGTAAACCTATAAAAAACTGAAACTGTCACTTACGGCCTGTTTCACAATCTCCAGTTAAAGCTATATGTCAGATAAAAAATAACACTATCTCTTTCTCTCACCTGGAAGAATAAAGAAAGCGTGTTATTTTTATCTGACAGATAGCTTTAACTGGAGATTGTGAAACAGGCCCTTAAAAATAGTTGTGATTGGTCGATCCAAGTTTTAATTGGCTATATTCTACAAATATTTGTCAAAGATGATGCGCCTGTGATGAAAAGCGCTTTGTCCTGTCCATTTTGGCACAATTGAACAGTTGTGTTTGGGGGCATTTTTGAGCTGGCGTTAGACGTCCATGTTATACAGGGTGGAAAAAGATTTTGGGTCAGTGAGGGTAGCTATCAGATCCCGTATAGCTACGTGAAAATGATCTTAGAAGACCTTCCCGCGATTTTCAATTAAAGAAGATTAGCGTTTTCAGATTTTGGAAAAAGTATACAGGGTGTGAGGAAATGGTCATTTTTAACAAACTTTTTTTTTGATGCCAATCGATCCTGTTTCTGTACAGGATCAAAAGCTTGTATGGAACCAAAAAAAAAATTTCGGCTAGAAAAGCCGTAAATCGGGATTTAAAATTCCCATACAAATTCTATGAAAATTAAAATTATTTTTTCACGCCTAATTTTTTAATGCCAATCGATTCCATTCCTATTTAGTACCAATAGTTTCCTAGGGGTCAACTTACGGCAAGTTAAAAAAAAAAACAAAAATAAAAAAAAACTGTTTTCATACATTAACTATGGGAAAAAAGTGAAAATTAATTACATTATCTGTGACGCTAATTAATGTTGCTAATGATTTCATACAGTATTATTATTATCATTTAGCATAGGATGACTAATTATCGTGACAGATAAAGTAATTAAGGTTTCACTTTTTTTTCCATAGTAAAAGTATGAAAACGGTTTTCTTGAAATTTTGGATTTTTTGCACATTGCCATAAGTTGACCCGTAGGAAACTATTGGTACTGGGTAGGAATGGAATCGATAGGCATAAAAAAATATGGGTGAAAAATAATTTTTAATTTTCATACAATTTGTATGAGAATTTAAATTCTCGATTTGTGGCTTTTCTAGCCGAAAATTTTTTTTTGGTCCCATACAAGCTTTTGATCCTGAATAGAAACAGGATCGATTGGCATCAAAAAAAAAGTTTCTCAAAAAGGACCATTTCCTCGCACCCTGTATACTTTTTCCAAAATCTGAAAACGCCTATCTTCTTTAATTGAAAATCGCGGGAAGGTCTTCTAAGACCATTTTCGCGTAGCTACACGGGATCTGGTAGCTGCCCTCACTGACCCAAAATCTTTTTCCACCCTGTATATGGTCGCAGAATCGGACCAATTCGTCGGCGACGTCACTCTCTAGTTAAGCTACTTAAATAGACTAAATTTAACCGTGAATCATGGCAACCTTAACCGACTGCAACACTAGAATCGGGACTAAAGGGCCTGACGTCATTGTCATCGTAACAGCTATTTCTGGTTCTATTACCTATCCTTGCAAGCCCAGTAGCCGTACTATGAGTTGGAAAGTAAATACGTTAGGTTTTACTCAATATGTAATGCGTTCTATCGCGCCAGCGTGATATGTATCGAGTAAAACCTAACGTTACCGATACTTGCAAAGTCATAATACGAGTACGAATACTGCTCCCCTACCATGAGCTACCGCTACGTTATTAACGCGCGTTTACATTCTATCCATCTCACTCGTACTTGCGTATGGGCGCGAGCGAGCCGGATAGAAAGTAAACGCGCGTAATAGTATTTTATGCAACCCTTGTTTAAGAGAGGTCAAAAAAGGTGAGTGGCGCGGGTAGCAATTTGAGGCGAAGCCGAAAGTTGTTACATATTAAAGACGCCACGAGCATTTTTATTTATCCTGTCACTGTCCTGACGTGATAGCGAGGAGGCAATGGTGATAAAGTTTCTTAGGACAAAAGTCGATACCCGAGTTCGCGTTCTTTTTTTTTCATCTCTACCCTCCCCAGTAAACGCAATCCCTACTCACCCCGTTTCACGGTAGGTACCATCTACAATAAAACAGTACCAATGTTTTTATTCAGGGAGTTTTTCTTTATATGCTATAAATTTAGGGGAAGCTTATTTAGGTCAAATATAATTAATTTCTCTTAGAAACTAGTGTTTTAACTCTTATTATTATTTAGTTATTCAAAAAATAAGTTTAATGACTGAACAAGTGTATTGCAACCATTATTTTATTTTATTTAAAGAGAACCAACAGCTTCACATCTTAAATAGTAAGTAAGAATACAAACAGAAAGCCAATTACAGGAACTCACATATAGTGATAGAACAAATTAACACATAGCGAATGATTGAGCACATTCGCAGACACACATGAGAATTGTTAAAAGAAAAACCGATAAACATTATTATATTATCAAGAAAAAAAATTTTTTTTTTATTCTATTCTAATGTTTCTTATTTTGACATGTGCCGTCAGTCACCTGAGATTAACTTTTATTTTATTCTTAACACACACTTACCATTTCATTTATTATGTATGAAAACAAAAAAAAATCTTTTTTATCGAATATTCCAAAAGCCGGTATACTAGACAACTTCTATTAATGGCCCAAGTAACCTGTGTAATTTAACGCAAATCGAAACGAACACCCTGTTTATTTAGTTATCTAGAATTCCGTTGACCCTAAAGAAACTAGCTAGCCGTCTATTCCCAGAAATTTAATAGACCCCAAGGCTATATCTATTCAGCGCATTTTGCGTTTAATATCGCCAATATAATTTGTCGCGACAACTAAATACAATATATTAGAGTCTGCGCGGAAAATGAAGGCGTCTGGCAGCAAACTAAATAAATAAATACATGTCTTGGGACATCTTACATAAATCAACCTAGTCCCACGGTAAGCGCAATAGGGATGATGACTGGCAAATCAAATCAGCATCTTTTTTCGAACTGTCAAAACGATCACCACTATGGAATTTTATATGAAGTTCTCAGAAGTGACGTCACGTTTGAGTACTGCCAAATGAAATGACCTATTCTTTTAAGTTCTTTTAAATTTTTAAATAGAAATAATAGAAGTTCTGTACAAAAATTACTGAAATCTACATGTTAGTAAGTTTTCGAGTATAATGTCGTGCATAATGTTAAATAATTTATTTTACTTAAATACATAGACAGCCATGAGGCCATGACCAAGGAACAAATATTTGTGATAAATAAATACACAAATAATGTCCTCGTCGGGATCCGAACCCGGAACCTCCAGCTTCGTAGGCTGGGTCACTACCAACTAGGCTACGGAGGCTGAAAAAAAAAACCTATATATACGCATAGGTCTTCTTCTTCTTCCACTGAAGAGCTATGCTCTTGTCGGTTTAGCAATCGCCAGCCGCCTCTCTCCTGGGCTTTTTCCTTCACTTTTTGGTAAGACATGACTTTGACCTTTTCCTTTATTTGCTCAAAGTAATTTCGTCTTGGCCTTCCCCTGCCTCGCCTTCCCCCAATCTTGCCTTCTATGATGATACATGAGTATCATCATAGGTACTAAGTGTAAAAACAGTGCAATTAAGAACCTCCTCCTTTTTTTAAATGGATTAACGAATGGTTATAAAACGATCGTCTTTCGTCACGGGATAAGGTTGTCACGCGTAATCAAAGTGATGAAGCTCTACCATGAGATTCCGCTACGTTATTTACGCGCGTTTACCTTCTATCCATCCCGCTCGTACTCTCCTATTGGCGCGAGCGAGCCGGACAGAAAGTAAACGCCCCGCAACCTCATGGTACGGCTATTAGGTTGTTGTATAATGTTTGTTGTGAGAAAATGACGCAACTGATGACAGACAATAGTACATTGTACATCAAGGGAGGTTAGTACGGAATTACTAACGAGAGTGCTAGAAGCCCGACGCCGTAGTTTTAATGACTCGAATTAGTATTCCGCTTACCGACTGTGATGCCTACAATGTTTTTCATCACACTTGCCAACAAAAAAATAAGTTTTAAGACAAAATATTATGAAATGACGTATTCATATTTCTATTACTCCCGCTACGCATGCCAGTAATGGCGCGCTTAGACAGCAAGTGTGATGAAAATGTTATTATTTCACTAGCATGAATTTTACCATACATCTGTAGGCTTAGCACAGGATTAGTGCTACAATACAGGGTGTTTTTTTTTCGACCGTTCAAATTCTACGTAGTGAATGTGTAGGTCATACTGACCAACTTTTACTATGGGGTCAAAGTGGAAATCGCGAAAAAAAAATCAGCTGTTTCATACATTTCGGCTGGCGTAATGCCGCCAATTTGTATGAAACAGCTGATTTTTTTTTCGCGATTTCGACGTTGTCCCC
>JALPQI010025119.1:0-13847 GCA_025490895.1 Thaumatotibia leucotreta
GTTCTCCGTTAGACGAAGCCGAAAAATCGACGGGATTGGTTACGAGCGTAGCACTGCTGGCACTTAATAATCAAATAATCATTTTATGAATATTACATTTGATACTGGTAACTATGAAAATCTGTGTAAATAGTCACCTAGTGGCTTCGAAATAAAATTACAAAAATAGATTAACTGTATCATCAATTTGAAGTCCTGTCCATATTATTTCAAACAATGACTTCCATTTGCCCAATTAATTAATAGTATGAAAGTCTGTTTTACATCCCCGAATAAGATATACCAAGGTTACTTTTTCACCGGTACAATAAATTTTACCACATCATTGGTATTGATAGATAATAGATCACATTCATCAAATAAACTTAAGACATTTTATTTTTTATTTTTATTAATTTAATCTTCATGGAAATACGGCGCAGCGTGGGAAGGCCCCCCACAAGATGGAGCGACGACCTGGTAAAGGTTGCGGGTGTCCAATGGATGCGGACAGCTCACGACCGATCTTTGTGGAACTCTCTGGGGGAGGCCTATGTCCAGCAGTGGACGTCAATTGGCTGATGATGATGATGAAATACGCTCTAATTACAAGGCGTCAACGGTGCGGTATGACGAGGGCGGCGGGGAGCGGTGATCCAACCCGCCCCCGCCAAGCCACGCGCGATTACATTTTAAACAAACAGTTGTCAGTCCGTGCGTTTTACTAGTTATGCACGTCGATGGATGCGTAATACGTCCATCCGTGGATCCGAAATAAAATGTATAGATAATGTGAAATTGTTACTATACACTACAAGAATATCTAGACGATAAGTAGTAATTAAGGAATTTCAAAAATATCTTAGTTTTTAAAGTACATTGCTGTGCCTCTACGGGGTGCATATTATAATATGTATGTATTATTACTGTTGTAATATGTGTGCAATAAACAATTTGATTTTGATTTTGATATTTCTTGTTAGATTTGAGTATAAGTTCGAACATTAGTATTTTAGTTTTTTTGTGTTTTTGTTTTGTTACTACCCCAACAAAAATGCTAGTATTTTGTATTTTGGACCACTAATACGTATGTTGATTTATTGTAGAGGCGGTACTGCCGGCGACACTGCCACCCACCTTGTGGTGCACGGGTGGTAGAGGCGGGTTCGCGGGCTCGTGCTTGTGCCGCTTGTTGTGCGGCGACGATGGCGCGCCCAGGTTGGCCGACACCTCCGTGGTCGGTGCTGGTGGTGCCTGTCACACGATACAACACCCACCTTGTGGTGCACGGGTGGTAGAGGCGGGTTCGCGGGCTCGTGCTTGTGCCGCTTGTTGTGCGGCGACGATGGCGCGCCCAGGTTGGCCGACACCTCCGTGGTCGGTGCTGGTGGTGCCTGTCACACGATACAACACCCACCTTGTGGTGCACGGGTGGTAGAGGCGGGTTCGCGGGCTCGTGCTTGTGCCGCTTGTTGTGCGGCGACGATGGCGCGCCCAGGTTGGCCGACACCTCCGTGGTCGGTGCTGGTGGTGCCTGTCACACGATACAACACCCACCTTGTGGTGCACGGGTGGTAGAGGCGGGTTCGCGGGCTCGTGCTTGTGCCGCTTGTTGTGCGGCGACGATGGCGCGCCCAGGTTGGCCGACACCTCCGGCGTGGTCGGTGCTGGTGGCACTGCCTGTCACACGATACATTATTGATTAACTTTCAAGCTACAACGTGTTAACAAAATTGAGAAGCTTAACTTCAAACCCGGGTAAATCCACTCTACCCATAGAGTGCATATTTAATTGCAATTGCCTAGTTTTTCTTTAAACTTCAACTCTATTGACAGAGTGGATTTATCCAGGTGTCAGGTTTTTAGGAAACCAAGCCTTTAAGAAATAATACATCGTGTGAAAAGTGCTAAATAAAAAATTGTGAAAGCCCAAGCCGAAGGCGCGGGCTTTACTTCACACGACTTAATTTTTTTTTGTACCGCCCGTAGCACATAAAATTTTTCATCACATCTGTGAGAAAAAAAGGATATCAAAAATAGTACATTGTGCAGGGAGCTAAGTACATACGAGATTACTAACGAGAGTATTAGAAGAGGCTTTTAATGACTCGAGTTAGTATGCCTCTTACCGACCGTAATGCATACAACGTTAGTCATCACCAATGATCGGTTTTTTGGATACCCCCGGCGGTTCTTCTATAGTAACATGAAAAATAAACTTTGATTATTTATACGCAATTTCCCATGTTACTGTTCATAATGTCATGTAATATAATAGTATTAATTTTTTTGTAATCACACTCATCATTTTTTAACCGCTAAATTCCGCGAGGGTGAATCCAAAAAACCGATCACTGGTCATCACACTTGCTGACAAAAAAATAAGTTATAAGACAAAGTATATTACTTTGAAAACTTAAATTTTCAAAGGAATCTTCACAAATTACTCCCACGATGCATGCAAGCAATGGCGCGCTTAGACAGCAAGTGTGATGAAATAGTAGATTACATGCCAAGGCCATTTAAGTTGATGTCTCAGATGACGTGGAAACATGTGATCCGAGGCTTTCCCATTTAACGGCCGAGGTGTGTATACTATGTTTCTGCTCAACGGAGCCGGTAGACGGCAACTTAGTTTAACGCAGCGGCCGGCAATGTGCTGCAGTGTTATTCACTAAGGAAACCGCCTTGCTGTCAGCGCTGTGTCAGTGCTGCGGCAGCGTCGAGCCTAAAAATGGTATTCACTAATGTACTTTAAACGACACTAGTGCTCGGCGACGAATGCGGCGTGAGCTGGAACTACATTGCGTCGAAAGTTTGACGTTTAATGTATGAACTTCGTATTCTCTAACGAAAAACAGCTACGAACTCGCCCACAACCTCGCTCACAGCCTCGATTCCTAATGTCAAATCAAACAGCTAGGATTTTAGACAAGGCTGTCTCGACATCGAGCTCGTTGACGAACGCAGCGTCGAATGTGTCAATAAGAGAATAGCATAGCTGTTTGGCGACCTGAGGGCAGAAAATGAAATCAAAGGTGGAACAAGGGTGTAATATTACCGGCGGCGGTTGCGGCGCGGGCGGCTGCGGCTGCGACTGCGGCGGCGGCTGCGGCGCGGGCGGCAACGGGGAGCTCACCAGTTTGAACTCCGCGCCGAACTTGCGCAATTCCTGAAACATTACCAGAGTATTTATTATACCACAAGTTTTATAATCCCTTCAATAGGGTAAACGGGTCGGCATATGTAACTATGTTATATGCAAGGAGCGGAATTCTTTATAGCAAAAACTAAACTGTCAGAGGGAATGACCGAGGTGTTTTATCGACTATCGATAAATAATTGACACTTGATGGTTCGTCGCTAACTTATTTATCACAATCAGGCTTTTAGGCATACATATTATACAGTGGCGGCAGATTATTATTTTATAATTATTTTGTTCTATGCCATTGTAATTTAAATTATTTTAATAAGGGACAAAGTATGAACAGTTAATTAGAAATGGAATACACATTTTTTAAAATATGGTTTAGAGTTAGTTGAACAATAATTATACGTGTTATTCAAATCATAATTGGTGAACAGAAACTTTTTCAAAAAAATCCAACATTAGTAATTATGCCCCTAATTAACCATCTGGTCGCCACCTCACTCGTATATATCTAAAAGCGTAATTACATTTTTTTGACGATGTTTCATTGAGTATAATTTTGTTTATCGATAGTCGATAAAACACTTCGTTCAATCCCTCTGACAGTTTGATATTTGCTATGAAGAATTCCGCTCCTTGGTTATATGTTTTTAGTTGCAATAATTTATTACTATAAGTAAGAAAAATAATATATTTAGCCTTGACTATGGTCTTCAAATGGTAAAAAAATATTTGCTCGCAGCACGTTTGTGATCCAGTGGTAGTGGTATGTGCCAGTGAAATACGATCGCTTTCTTCATTGCATTTATACTTGCATGTTTAAATGCTCTCACCTTTCTTTTCAAAATAGACTATTTAAAAAGTCCGAAACTCACTGCACTGAAGCAATGACACGTAAAATTCGGTTTTCAGGCATTTTTGGTTCTTTCGAGCTTTATAAGTCGAAGCTCAGTCTCGTTCTTATGTTTGCGTCCCTAAGACTTCAAGGCGGTGTCCAAAACATATTTCCGATAATAAGCCGCTATTACTTTGACACCAGACTTAATAACAGCTACCACACTAAGGTAACACTTCATATCGTTCACCCTGTCTGTATGTACCCACTAGGTGCGTATTTGAATTTTGCGTATATGTTTTGGCCACCTTGCATATCACCACAGATTTTCAGCAGTAATAAATAACCAGAATACAACAAAATTAAACAATGAATGGTGATTTTAGCATCATATCTAACGTGAGATTCAAACATATTTGAATATTTAGCGAAACGAGTTACTCACGTAATTTAAGTCGATAATTGCTCGGCATGTTAATGTGTAAGCAAGTCAAACTATTATCGACATAAGTACAATATACCGAGGGTTACTAATTACTATGGCGACAGATGTCTGATTAAATGTCTACCCTACATTTTGAACCGTTTGCCTGCAGATATCAGATCCAAAACCAATAGGCCGAAATTTAAGAGTAGTTTATTCAAGTTTTTAATTAATAATACATAAATGTTATATTAGTTTATTCTTTAGTTATAAGCGAAGAGACTCTGATCCCACAGTCAAACTACAAACCGTTTTGTGGGGTAAATGTTACAATTATAAGTATACATTTTGATATAATAAATAAAATAAATATTGAAATAAATGGGGAGTTACCTGCACTTCGTCCTGCCGCCGTGGTTCGGGCACGTGCCGCGGCCGCGGCCCCTCGGCCGGTGGTACGGGGTTCTGCGAAAAACGATCAAAATAAAGCATTTCGTGCGTCTATACTGTCCGCAAAGCTAAGCGGGTGATAATCATAAATCATAGGCAAAGATCGGAAACATCGGCGTCGTTCGCAATACTTCAAAGTAGATTAAATGATTAATGAAACAAATAATTTCATGACCGATTTTCATAGTTGCCGGTTTATGTAATCTTCCGAAAACGATTAATTGATTAATGCGAACAATGACGCCCGAGTGCGTGTTTGGCGTTATAACAGCATTTTTATTTCGCCATTGTCGTCTCGGCAAGTACTGTAACAAGAGACGACGCTCCTCGCGTACGCCATTCGTCGCGGTCTCGTGCCAATGTTACCCACAGATTTCGTAATATTGTCGAGCCATCGACCTTGACGAGCTGTAGTATCGTAGTAGCAGTAACTCAGGCGATGGTGGTGCGGTGCGAAGCTGGCGCGAAAATGTACGGCGCGCGGCTCGCCGTCGAGCTTGTTGGCCGCCACGCCGGGAATGGCCCTGGGAACAGTGACTCACGTGATGGTGGTGCGGTGCGAAGCTGGCGCGAACATGTACGGCGCGCGGCTCGCCGTCGAGCTTGTTGGCCGCCACGCCGGGAATGGCCCTGGGAACAGTGACTCACGTGATGGTGGTGCGGTGCGAAGCTGGCGCGAACATGTACGGCGCGCGGCTCGCCGTCGAGCTTGTTGGCCGCCACGCCGGGAATGGCCCTGGGAACAGTGACTCACGTGATGGTGGTGCGGTGCGAAGCTGGCGCGAACATGTACGGCGCGCGGCTCGCCGTCGAGCTTGTTGGCCGCCACGCCGGGAATGGCCCTGGGAACAGTGACTCACGTGATGGTGGTGCGGTGCGAAGCTGGCGCGAACATGTACGGCGCGCGGCTCGCCGTCGAGCTTGTTGGCCGCCACGCCGGGAATGGCCCTGGGAACAGTGACTCACGTGATGGTGGTGCGGTGCGAAGCTGGCGCGAACGTGTACGGCGCGCGGCTCGCCGTTGAGCTTGTTGGCCGCCACGCCGGGAATGGCCCTGGGAACAGTGACTCACGTGATGGTGGTGCGGTGCGAAGCTGGCGCGAACATGTACGGCGCGCGGCTCGCCGTCGAGCTTGTTGGCCGCCACGTCGGGAATGGCCCCGGGAACAGTAACTCACGTGATGGTGGTGCGGTGCGAAGCTGGCGCGAACATGTACGGCGCGCGGCTCGCCGTCGAGCTTGTTGGCCGCCACGTCGGGAATGGCCCCGGGAACAGTAACTCACGTGATGGTGGTGCGGTGCGAAGCTGGCGCGAACATGTACGGCGCGCGGCTCGCCGTCGAGCTTGTTGGCCGCCACGTCGGGAATGGCCCCGGGAACAGTAACTCACGTGATGGTGGTGCGGTGCGAAGCTGGCGCGAACATGTACGGCGCGCGGCTCGCCGTCGAGCTTGTTGGCCGCCACGTCGGGAATGGCCCCGGGAACAGTAACTCACGTGATGGTGGTGCGGTGCGAAGCTGGCGCGAACATGTACGGCGCGCGGCTCGCCGTCGAGCTTGTTGGCCGCCACGTCGGGAATGGCCCCGGGAACAGTAACTCACGTGATGGTGGTGCGGTGCGAAGCTGGCGCGAACATGTACGGCGCGCGGCTCGCCGTCGAGCTTGTTGGCCGGCACGCCGGGAATGGCCCTGGGAACAGTGACTCACGTGATGGTGGTGCGGTGCGAAGCTGGCGCGAACATGTACGGCGCGCGGCTCGCCGTTGAGCTTGTTGGCCGCCACGCCGCCCGCGCCGGGGATGGCCCTACGAACACATTTCATATTAGGGTAGGAAATTATAGTTAACTAGTGACCCGCCCCGGCTTCGCACGGGTACTATACCTACATAAAAACCTTCTTCTTGAATTACTCTACCTATTAAAAAAAACTCATCAAAATTCGTTGCGTAGTTTTAAAGATTTAAGCGTACAAAGGGACATAGGGACGGAAAAAGTAACTTTATTTTATACTATGTAGTGATTACGAGTTAAGCTAATTGCCTCAGCAAAGGTGTTAGCGCCGTACAATTAGTTGGTAGACTCGCGTCCGTTCCGGGTAATCCTTGTTCGCTAGCACAGAATTAGATTTGGATAGAAGAAACAAGTTCATTCATTTGTATGGCGGCCGAGCGTGTCAGATTTTGTACTGAAGTTGTAACTTGCCTATGATTTGAAATATGTCTCAGGCCCTTGAGTATTAATATTTTTTTGTGTTATTGCAATTAATATTACTTAAGGAGGCATTATTAATGTTTTTGTTCACTTCAACTTACAAAATTTGACGGCCGAAAGCTGCAAGCTGCGATTAAAGACGGACAACTCAGTAGATTTCACTGAGTTCATTTGACACGCTAAGTAGATACGTTTGCTTGATCTATGGTATATAAGGTCCTAATTTATTAGATGCAGATATTTTTACAGCTGATAGTAGTCGGTCTCTGGAGTATATTAAACCGTGAAACATTATAGCTTTTACGATGTTTTTTTGGAGAAAACGGAAAAACAAATTTCCTACGTAAAAACACCCTGTTTATGTGATTATTAAATGAAAACTCATTGAACAGATTCTAGTACCTCTTTTACGTACCATTTAACTGGAACTGGCGACTTCTCGTCGATAAATTAAATACTTTATTGTCAATGTCATGTTATTTTCCGTTGGATTGTGTCGTTTGATGACATGACAGACAGTGCTATTGTGACATGTGATAATGTACAAGATGATTTTTGTTACACGAAATTATAATTATTTTTTTTGTTAGGAAAATGAAATCCAAAAAATTACATGAAAAGATTTCTCAATATATATTTAAAGTTAATTATTTTAATGTAAAGTATCATGTGTTAAAATATCTGCAACTAATAAATTAGGACCTTATACAGGGTGTGGCCTGTAATAGGAGCAAAAAATGAAACGGTACACTAATAACCAAATAAATAGTCATAATTTAATAGTTAAAACTTTAAAAAAAAATTTTTTTTGCAAAAAAAAAAACATTTTTTTCCTTTTTTTTATGTAGTTTTACTGCAGTCGACTTATACCAAAAAAGTTAAATCGGTGTAACACAAAAAAAAAATTTTTTTTTTGCTAAACCTGTTAAAAAACCATGAGTTCAAAAAAACTTTTTAGCTCATTTAGTTTTATGTCCACTGAACTACCAATATGTTTAATCATTAATAAGGTACAATGTTGTGATACCTAGATACATCACTCATAGGTCGTAACTTTAACATACTGTTTCTCCTTAATGGATAACTTTAAAACACTGGGACCTTTTGCGAATAACTAGAGGCAGTCAGAGGAGTCTTCCATTTGATTTATTGCTCCTGTTACAGGCCACACCCGGTATATGACATCTGTGTCCGCTAGGTCTGGCTGTAAAGAGGTAAATACAGGGTGACTCACTGGTGCTGGTGCGGCGGAAAGGGTGGCGGCGCGTGGTAGCCGGCCGCCTGCGCCGCGTAGCTCTTGCCCACCACGCCACCCGCCGCTACCGCCACCGCCGCCACCGGTGCCGGCACCGCCGCCGCTGGCTGCAACAAGACAACAGGGTAGTTCTATGCAATTATTCAGTCGCAACAATCAAGTCATTATCATTCCCAAATTATAGACGAACTGCGTATAAATAGTGGAGTCATTTTCGATTATCTTGTAGCAGACGCATGTTTGTCTGCTATTCTGGCATAATAGTCTCGTTTGTTTTTATAAAACGGTAAATAAAGCGGTGATGGTAATGAACAAAAAACCGCGTTACAAAATCACATAGAAACACCGAACAATACTTTTCTCAAAGTTGCTATGGCATGTTGATGTTACTTATTTTATTAAATTAAACCCGGAAATACTATGTATCCGGTGTCATGTGCTAAGATGATATGTAAAGAGATTTCATGTATTTATTTCACACCTAGGACTGCAAACAAACTGTCTTTTGTTTTGAAACATTAAATTGTGACACTAGGTCTTGACATTCAGCCACAGAAAAAAAAAATTACCTAAGAATTAATGTCTATACCACCGGGTAAAAGGATACCTCAAACAGATTTAAAAAAAAGTTAGGTGCGAATGTTTTTTTTTATGTTTTACGATACTGTACTATTGGGTTATTTACAAATTAAATAGTATGGTTCGGCGAAATCAGTTCCTTTCATTTCATGGCAAGTTTGAGAAAAGCACTATACAAATCTCGGCGAGAAACAGGGTTACAGGCCGCGTATTCCTATCTGGCCTCAGTTCCTTCGGCCAGATATATCTACTCGGCCTGTAACCCTTCGTTTCCCGTCCTCTATAGTAATGTACTATTACATCAGAGGCCGGGAAAATGAGGATTTCCGGCCAAGTTAGTATATACGTACGTTGTAGATAGGTAACGAGGCCGGGAATCCGTTTTCACGCCGAGGCATGTATCGTGCTTTTCTCAACCATACAAAGAAAAGAAAATAGTGACAATGTTGTCAAAATTAAAAAAGAAAGTTACTTTGCAGGCCCGGGCCTGAAAAGTATTATGAAATTCCATTTCCATCCCAGTGAGCTACTATGCCCTAAAAGCGATACTTCTGAGTCTATTTTAAGGTACGTAAAGACAATGTTTCATTGCATGTTTGCTCAATCACTCAAACCTTATGCCGCGGCCACGACATTGATCTAAAGCGACCGGCTTAGCAGAGAACCATACGTGCGAGAGGGACTACCCATATCGGCATCCCGCTCCAACTCGTGGATCCGCTCGCCGCTGGTCGCCTTAGACCAATGTCGTGGCCGGGCCTTTAGGCGTCGGCCTACAATTAAACTACATTGCAAAATCTTACAATCTCTGGAAACTACAATATTTATTTTGAGGAGTGTCTTTTCAAAAGGACTTATTTCCACTCCGATCAACGGTTATTTTTTCTGTTTTCATAAGAGATATAATCTGTATTGACAAATGCAAGCCCTATTGAAAGTACTCTCCAATCCACTGTTATACACGTAAACTTTTATCCTAACGTTTCGGACATGACCTGTCGACGCAGGCACAGAAACTTTTAAGCATATTAAATTCACTAGAAATGAGATGGATGAATCAACTATTTCTTATTATTATTCTGTCACGTCATCCAAAAGGAGATTAGGGAGTGACCCACCAACCCACCATGGAAAGACCATGTAACTACACTGATTTAAACTTTCCAAATTTTCACACATTATACCACATTGTGCGATGCTATCAGAATAATACGTTTTACATTACGATACAAGTCCGAAAAAAATGAAGTTCGAAACGAATGGAAAAAAAGCACTACCGAAGAGTGCTTCAAATCGACACGAATTACGAATTTCGTTTTCGCACGTATATCGTACGACGTTTTTCAGTACATTTTCAGGCCGTCCGAAGATTTCGACCTAACATAAAATGTACCACTTCTCGCAGTAGTGCGTAAAAAAACGCCATCTGCACTGAAATAGTAAATTACGACACGAGTGCGAAAAATATGAAATTTGAAACGAGTGGCGATGTTTTAAATCGACACGAGTTACGAATTTTCTTTTTGCACGTGTCTCGTACGACGTTTTTTAGTACAAGTTTCAGGCCCTCCAAAGTTTTGGACCTGACGTAAAATGAGCCTCTTCTCGCACTAGCGCGTAAAAAAGGCACCATTATGTACTAAAAATATGAGATACATGTGATATTTATCGTTTATTTTTCCGATGGGTGGTGTAAAAAGCTGTATGTGTTACACGGCAACAAAATTATTAACACTTGAATCCCTATTACGCTGAGGATTCCACTTTAGAATCCAGAACTTAGTGAGGGATTCTATTGTGGAATCCATCACTTCATTCGGGCTTCAATGAACGCCCTCGCCAAAAATATATCATTTTGTTCCCTTGTGACACAATTTACTGATAGTCAATGTTTAGCCTCCTAAGGCCCGGGCCTTTTAAAATATTTTTAGTCAGAAAGACCGAGGTGGCGTTTTAAAGAACAAAAAATGGCGACGGCAAAAGTCCGGACGTCATGGAATTAATGTTTACATTGTGATTGAACGACCTTTAAAATTTTATTACCCAGGACTTAATGATGAACGCCATTTTGTTCTTTTAGAAGGCACTTGGGACTTAGGAGGTTAGATAACATACCGGGTCGTCGATGGGGCGCCCCTCGGGGGTGAGGTGGTGTCTCGGGGGGCGCTCCTTGTCCTTGGGGGGTGGGGGGTGGTAGGGGGCCTTGTTGGGGGCGCCGTTTGTGGACGCCACCGGCTTGCCTGTCAGTTAGATAACATACCGGGTCGTCGATGGGGCGGCCCTCGGGGGTGAGGTGGTGTCTCGGGGGGCGCTCCTTGTCCTTGGGGGGTGGGGGGGTGGTAGGGGGCCTTGTTGGGGGCGCCGTTTGTGGACGCCACCGGCTTGCCTGTCAGTTAGATAACATACCGGGTCGTCGATGGGGCGGCCCTCGGGGGTGAGGTGGTGTCTCGGGGGGCGCTCCTTGTCCTTGGGGGGTGGGGGGTGGTAGGGGGCCTTGTTGGGGCGCCGTTTGTGGACGCCACCGGCTTGCCTGTCAGTTAGATAACATACCGGGTCGTCGATGGGGCGGCCCTCGGGGGTGAGGTGGTGTCTCGGGGGGCGCTCCTTGTCCTTGGGGGGTGGGGGGTGGTAGGGCGCCTTGTTGGGGGCGCCGTTTGTGGGGGCCACCGGCTTGCCTGTCAGTTTGCCCGTCTGGTTGAAAAAAAAATACATTGTTTAGTTCAACTCATAAACTATTTTGTAGGGTAAGTTATGACATATTCTTTAATAATCTTGCTACGACTAAATGTTAGTGTAGCTATAAGATAGTATTTTTTTTTACTTTACTCTTTAACCCAGAAAATGTTACCACTGTATTTACTGTTGTTGTTCTGTAATGTGTGCTTTATGTGAATAAAAATCTATTCTATTCTATTCTATTCTACATATCACTTTTATTAAAAAAATAACGTTTACTCTTAGATTTTTTTTTTTTAGTTTATTATCAAATCAAAAAACTTAATCCTGCTTGACACAAAAAAACCATGCAGGGTTTGTGGGGGCCAAGAGCTACTCTGTAATATAATGAATTAATTAAAGGTAGTACAAATGCTAATAAACATGATTAACATACTAAATTCCAAATTCAGTAGAGTATTGCTCATTAATGGAGTAAAGACAGGAAGTGAGATTTTAACTTTTTTTTAATATTATTTTTTTCTCGTAATTCTAAATCTAATGCATTTAAGAAACGAGGAATTAGGTAAGCACTGGTACGTTTACCATAATTGTTTTTTGACCTTAATGTAACCAAATTTTTATTTGCTACTTGACGAGTGTAAATAGGGCCTGAACGTTCTTTTTGTAGCGATTTTTCGAAAAACTGTTCTTTTAATAAACAATACTTACTTTTTAAGTGGATAGGGAGGACATTACAATATTTAAATAATTTGGTTTCGTGATTTCTATATTTTCTATATTTTATTTTAGATCATCAGCCTATAATCAGTCCACTGTTGGACAAAGGCCTCTCCTATTACCTATGCGAATGGACACATTAGGAGGCAAATGCCCATAATCTCCACGCTGGGCAAACGAGTTGGCGATCGCAGTAATGTGTCCAATCCACTATGATGATGCTCCTGCCCATTATCAATCTTCAATAAGTACATGGTCAGTGACATTTCAAATCCCTTAGTCGATACGACACCCACGGGAAGAGTTGGGGTGCTGACATGTGTATTTTTACTGCCGTCACCACACGGCCGATAGTAGCGTTAAAACTCAATTGACAAAACTTTAAAATTTTCGATGTCCCTAAATCGAAAACATTTCGAGATATACGCATGTAGATCACAAAAATATATTTTTGAATTTATTTCTCGCATTATTTTTGTTAAATAATCTTAGAAATAGTTTAAAGGCAACACTTTAACCAAAAAATCTTGTGGTTGGAATGTCACTTGTGTTTGGCAGTGACATTTTGACACTTGTTACCGTTTTTCGTCGTTTTCTTATGTGTATGAAACATCACTTGTGACGTCATTTAGCTGATTCTTGACGTTTGTAACTTACGCTCTTTCTGCTCGAAGTAGTAATAAAAAGGGATTTTCGCACTAAAACAGCAATTATTTGAAAAATAAAAAATATGACATGTATCTGTTAATATTGAGTTCTTTCAAAGCAGACAATAAAAACTAGGACTAAAAGGTATATTCCTGGGTCGTCTCATTTGTTTTTCGTCGCGGTCCTAAATTTGTCCGATTCTGCTTTCGTCACCCATTCTTCTTACGTCAAGTAAGTCTGCAGTCATTGTCGTCTTTGACCATAGTAAGTTGTTGACCTTTTTCTTATTTCGACTCAATCGTTTTTTGTCATTTCGTATTTGGTCATATTCTAAGTTGGTACCGTCTTAAGACTATGAAAACATAGATTTAACAGCGATCATGCCGAAAGACAATTATGACGAGTTAAGAACGAGACGGATTAAGATAAAGATGAACAACAAATTTGACCAAAGATGAGAAAGACCATCGACGATCGTGACGAATAAAGAATGGGTGACGAAAGCAGAATCGGACAAATTTAGGAACGTGACGAAAAACGAACGAGACGACCCAAGAGTATACCGACTAAAAAATATGAAATGTTGTCAAATTGACTTACCTGTTGCACCCCCTTTCTCTTATTAGGTATAACGTATTTGCCCCCGTCCGCGGCCGCCGGTCTCACCACGGCAGCGTATCTCTCCTCTTCGTCTCCGTTCTCTAATTCTATGCGAGCTTTGTACGAAGCTGCGTTCTCTATTTCTGCGGCTATCTCTTCCGCTTTGGCTTCTGCGTCTCTGTAAAGTGAGTTTTTCTGGTTTAGTATTATCCTAGTAAGGCCCACCGTAGTTACTTTTCGTATTAACCCTTAAATTCATGACTTTTTCTTTTCGTTCCAAAAACAATATGTGCACACACCTAATGGCGTCGCAAGC
>JALPQI010025120.1:0-18531 GCA_025490895.1 Thaumatotibia leucotreta
GGTCGCTGCGCTCTGATGCGCCAGTGACATCTATTGATAACACGGAATAGCAATCAATTACGAGTAATGTTTCTTCGACGCCCGTTTTACTAGAAGATGTTATTTTACCAACTGTTATTGTTGATGTATTGTCTAAAAACGGTGAATTTATTAAGACTCGGGCTCTCTTAGATTTTGGTTCTCAAGTTTCGGTGATTCGAAAAGATTTTGTTGAAACTTTAGGGTTAAAGAAACATTACTTGAAAACGTCATTGTTGGGTATCGGCGGAGTTCATGCCAAGGGCGGTGATTACTTAGTGAATCTTAATTTTCGGTCGGAACGTAAGGAAAACGTTATTTTATCGGTTAATGCGGTCGGTTTAAAGTCGCCAACGACTTACATTGCATCTCGGTTCGGTTTATCAAATAAATATAATATTTCGGATTTCGGTTTTGACCACATTCCTCGGGTGGACATTATTTTCGGTTGTGATATTCTCGGTGAAATACTTAATAAAAAGACCACTATTCGGCAAGGTGGTCCATACGCTATTGATACTATATTTGATCTTGCGGTTTTCGGTCCATTGCGTGGAGTCAGTGGGGAGATACCACGTGGTGTTGAACATTTTTCGGGAATTACTTTGATTGATGCGGTCGAGAGGTTTTGGAAGTCGGAAGAGCCTCCAAGGACACCTGTAAAGGATCCTATGGACGTAAGTTGTGAGCAATTATTTGCTACGACGGTTACGCGTGGATCTGATGGAAAATATGTTGTCCGTTTACCTTTAATATCTGATCACCCGGAGTTAGGCGATTCTAGGCCAAATGCGGTTCGTCGATTTATGGCTTTAGAGAGACGCATGAAATCACAACCCACTTTTAAGGAAAAATATGTGCAATTCATGGATGAATACATAGAACTCGGACATATGAAACTTTCCCACTTCAATGTGGATTCTGGTAAGGAATATTTCATACTTCCGCATCATGGAATTTTTAAGAAATCTGGAGATGTTGAAAAGATAAGAGTAGTATTTGACGGAAGTGCCAAAACTACCACTGGCATAAGTTTAAATGATTGTTTGTATTCAGGGGAAAAGTTGCAAAATGACGTAACTAAAATTATTTTGAATTTTCGCTTGCCATTGTTTGTTTTTACTACAGATGTTAAAATGATGTTTCGCATGACCTGGATCCATCCCGAAGATCGACGATACCAGTTAATTCTTTGGAGACGGAATGAGACAGACCCTGTTAAATTTTTTGAATTGACTACTAATACTTACGGGTTGAAATCGAGTCCCTTTGTGTCAATCCGGTGTCTTCACCAGCTGGCTGCAGACGAGAAGGAACGGTTCCCTAATGCTGCTAAACTCCTTCTAGCTAATACTTATGTTGACGACATAAATGGTGGAGCTGACTCTGTTCAAGAAGCTGAGGACCTTATGAAGGAACTCATTGGAATCATGCGAACGGCAGGCTGTGAATTGCGAAAGTGGGCGTCTAACGATCCTCGGTTGTTGACTGGTTTTCCCACGGATCATTGTGAGGTACCTCGATGTTTTGATGATGACAGTGCTGGATTTATAAAGGTCTTAGGTATCCAGTGGAACCCATCAACTGACACATTCACATATAGAGTCAACATACCTGTCGAGGAACTAACGCCTAGTCGACGTAGTATTCTTTCGTCCTTAGCAAAATTATTTGACCCACTGGGTTGGATAAGTCCCGTAGTTTTCCGAGTGAAATTATTATTACAGGAATTAATGAGTGATGGAGCTAAACAGGTAGACTGGGATTCACCGGCGCCTAGTCATGTTGTCGAAAAATGGAATAATATTCTGTCAGATTTTGCAAATTTAAGGAAACTGTTCATTCCTCGGTGCTTAAAGATAACGAGTAAGGTGTCCTACTCATTACATGGATTTTGTGATGGGTCGTCTGTTGGTTATGCAGCTGCGGTATATTTACGGTCGGAATCCTCTGAAGGAGAGGTCACGGTTCGTCTGGTTATTGCCAAGTCGAGAATATCTCCGCTTAAAACGAAATTGACGATACCCCAGGCGGAGCTGAGCGCTGCGACTTTGCTAGCAAAATTATTATCTCATGTGTCATTAGCTTTATGTGAACTCTCACTTACAATTACGGACATTATTGGGTGGTGTGACAGCATGATAACTTTAGCCTGGTTATCTATTGCACCTCATAAACTGGATGTATTTCAGGGTAACAGAGTTTCTCAGATAAATGACCTTAATTTACCTATTTCATGGTATTACATAAAAAGTGACTTGAATTGTGCGGATGTGGCATCTCGTGGCTGTACGGCAGCACAACTTCTTGAGCATCCTTTATGGTGGAGCCCAGAATGGTTACATTTACCTCGAGAATCATGGCTCAACCAACCCAAGCCCGAGCTTCCTGGCGATTTACCAGGATTACGGTCTAAATTTGTATGTAATTCTTTGGCTTTAGATGATACTTTTGATTTATTCGGTCGATATAGCTCATATGAAAAACTAATTAACGTAACGGCATTTCTGATTCGGTTTATAAATAATTGTCGTGGAAATAAAAACTTGAACAAAAATGTGTCGGTATCGGAACGTCGCCTCGCTCTGTCTCGTTTAATACTGATTGTCCAAAAAAAATATTTTTACAATCATTTTGAAAACCTCTCTACTGGGAAACCTATCCGAGACTCTTTGCGAAAACTTAATCTGTTTATCGACAAAGAAGGTTTGATTCGAGTTGGCGGACGCCTTTGTCATTCAGACCTCCCTTATTCGGCTCGGCATCCTATTTTACTCCCCGGAAAAGATAAATTCACCATTCTGTTGGTGGAACATTATCATAAAGTATACTGTCACGTTGGCGCAGAAACATTAGCGTCAATCCTATCACGCAACTACTGGATATTGTCAATGCGATTGGTCACCAAAAATGTAACATTTAAATGCATTCCATGCTTTAAAACTGCTCCTCGGCAACAACAGCCATTCATGGCTGACTTACCTCCTGATCGGGTGCAATGTTCTAGGGTATTTGAAGGAGTTGGGACAGACTTTGCAGGTCCAATCCTTATGAAAAGTAGCAATTTGAGAAATGCTCGCATTCAAAAGTGTTACCTGTGCATATTCGTTTGCCTAACAACGAAAGCAGTGCACTTGGAAGTCGTTTCTCAACTTACAGTTGAAGCGTTTGTTGCATGCTTCACTAGGTTTGTTTCTCGTAGAGGACTTCCATCGCTAATTCGGTCTGATTGCGGTACCAATTTCGTTGGGACAAATAAGTATTTAAAAGAGATGTATATATACTTAAAAACTCACTATTCTGAGCTTGATCGTGAATTAGTCAAAAACAATATTACTTGGTTGTTCAACCCTCCCAGTAGTCCAAATATGGGTGGATTGTTTGAAGCTGCGGTTAAATCGGCTAAAACTCACATGTATCGCGTACTAGGTGAGCAACGGCTCACTTACGAAGAATTGACCACATTTTTCACCAAGGTAGAGGCAATCATGAATTCCAGACCCTTGTGTCCGTTAAGTTCGGATCCGGCCGATTTGGAAGTTTTAACACCTGGTCATTTCATCATCGGTCAACCACTAGTAGCTTTGTCGGAATACCCATTTGAACAAACAAATATAAGGCGTTTGTCACGTTTTCAACAAGTTCAAAAACTGACACAACATTTGTGGTCTCGTTTTCGCAATGAATATCTTCATACCTTGCAACAACGACCTAAATGGACTTCACGTACGAACTCTCCGGTAATCGATGATTTAGTTCTAATAAAAGATGAAAACTATCCTCCCTTACAATGGAAACGCGGCCGTGTTATTCGATTATTACCGGGAAAAGATGGAATCAATCGCGTTGCTGAATTAAAGGTTCAAAACGGTACCTTACTTCGGCCTGTTTCAAAACTCTGTATATTGCCTTCGGTAGATGGTTGCTAACCAAGCCGTAGCTTGGTTCGGGGGGGAGATTATGTACATGCATTTTACATTCTTTCAATTTTGAAATTCACTGGCTGGTAACATCAAAAAATTCAAAATACGCACCGCGCATGCGCGCAGTCAGCGACGCTCGAAAATCAACCTAATGAACCAGTCTAAACGGTCGGTCTCGTTAATGGCGGTTTGTAAAAGTTTTACTCTACGGAAAATACTCGGATTTGTATATAAATAGTGTTTGTATATTGTGTGTTAGACGATTATAACAAATATAATATAGTAATAAAGGTGTGTTATGTGAAGAACTGCACCGGGCCCGGATAAAACTTGTAAATGTGTACATATATTGAAGTTTGAAGGACGCCGTGAACTTTATCAAATTATCAGGTACGTGGTTTCATTTTTGGTGGTTTGTTTAATGCATTACAGGGGTTTATTTCCAAACTATGGATTACAGTTAGAAACTATTATATCGAAGGCAAAAATACGGCACAGGCGCCGTGAAACGATAAACTTTATTTAAACGTTATTTCATATGAATTTATAATTTTGTTGTTTTACATTGTGATCATCAGCCAAATAAACCAAATATCGTCGTATTTATACAATACAAGACAACAAAGAAACAAGAATTTGCCAATGACTCGTTAGCAACAAAATCTGACCTTCAGGTATCTGATAAAGTTATTATAATTATCTTTGACAACAAATTATCAGACCATCTGGCGATATGAATGTAAATCGATCAATTACTTCCTGTATCTAATCAGTATCCTTAGAAAACGTCACTTTATAATTCTTAATCCGATTTTAAAACATTGACTACAAACTTTCGTTCTAATAACAAGGAAAGCTTTATTGCTGTTTTAGATTCGATATTAGCAAGCAAATTCGCGATTGATAAGATTCTGAAAATTATGTAAGCGAATAATGCTTAATTATATTTATAGCTACTTCTTAAATTAACGATAGAAGACCTAAAAATTATCAAAATAAACTTATTTTTAATTTAATTTGATATCAAAGAATGTTCTACACACAAGGGGGTAAATATCATATTATTTAAGATAACGATTATTTTTACTGATTTCGTTTTGTACCAGTTTCTTTAAAATGTAGTGAAATTTAGACAATCAAGTAGCAGCATAATTAACAGGGATACTTACAAACGCATGAGGTTCTAAAGACTCATCTACACATTTTATCTATCTTGCTCCATAAGATACTAAACTTGACATAAATACTTGATTGAAATGTCGTTGTTTATCTATGTCATTGTATTTTCTCTTTTTTATCTTTTTCCTTATATTTTTTCATCCTTGTATCCTATGCGACAGTAAATGTATTTTTATTTTAAAAGTATTTATCTTGCTCCATAAAATACTGACCTTATCCCAAAACTGAATGTTGAAGGCAAAGTTGACGTGCGTGAACTCATGATGCTGATCATGGAAGGTGGCATCAGGTTGCCACGGCTGCCACCACTGAGCCTTGAAGTCGATACCGGAGTGGTCAATGATGCCGTGGTAGAAAGTATAGAGGGCCACAACGTAGAAGGGAACTGGAATGAAGATGAAAAAAATGTGTCAAACGTCTATTTCGAAATAAATTAATATAAGTATACACTAAAAGATCGTGTTGTGGTTTTGGTGAAGAAAAATATGAAAAGGCTCTGAGATCACTTTTTCTGGATGGACTCTGTAGCTCCTGTATTCCTGTAGTTCTTCCTGCCTTTAAGAGTTCGGAAGCAACACTGTCTTTACGGGGATTTTTTTTGTCTCAGTGCTAATTTGATTCTATCTTGGTAGGTATCCGGCAGTTGATGGATTGATTTATTGATTGATTGATTGCTTTATTATTAAAATCCATTGGTTAAAACAATGTCAAAATTACAACAAGTACATAATTAATAATTCGCAGTTAGATGAATCAAATAACTAATATTAATAACACATCTCAATCAAAATATTATTTAACCCTCTAATGCATACGAAGCCAAATATGGTTTCATTGGTTTTGGACTCTATTGACTGCTGTTAGGGTTCAAATTTGAAATGCATTTTTGCCTGTCTTATGCATTAGAGGGTTAAGGAACATTTTGGCAGTATAGCGGCTTGTTTTGATCTGACTTGGCCAACAAAATATTTCGGCTAACTTTCTCTTTTCCATAAGTTGTTAAGTCGAATCCGAGAGTTTGGACTTCCTGTCTATTGCGTTTAGCCTAATTTGATGTCCTTATCCCTTATCATTTTGAAAAGATCACGTGGGTTCTCGTATACATTATCAGTGAATTTGGAACTTCTCGAAGCCACCATAATTTAGAACGGATTAGGTCAGAGCATGGACTTTATCAGGTGGCTTCTGTCTAGCTTCAGTAAATAATATAATACCAAAATCTGGTATGCTTAGACCTTCAAAGCTATGCAACAGATTTTGATGTTTTTTTAGTAAATGTACAGGATGGCCTAAAAATAAGTGTAATAACCTCCTAAGGTTTTGGGACGCATGGGCAGTCTAGGGGTTTTATTTGGAAATCCGTTCAAAGTTTAGAATTAGTCGTAGATACGTAGTAAGAACCTAGTCCTCTTTTACGTATTTAAAAACAGATATTATTTTTTTGGATTTTACTAATACTTTCTAGCGGGGCTATTCAGAGTTTCAAAGCCTCACAGACAAAAAAACTGCACTTATTTATGGCCAACTTGCACGTATTGTTTGGCTTTCGATATTAATAGGTAGGGTAGGTATAGGTTTCGATATTAACTAGTATTGTATCCGTTGGAAGCCGCAGCGGGTGGCTACTGGCTAGTGAGATTGAAATATTAAGGAATATTCCAGAGAACCTCGCACTAGACAATTATTGCACTTACCCCAATGCACAGGGAACGCGAAGAGCGGTAAGCACAGCGTCAACTGCAGATGCAGAATCTCCACGGGATGAATAGCGGTGACGGAGAACGCAGTAGGCTGCTTGTACTTGTGGTGAAGCTTGTGGAAGTGCTTGTACAGAAACGGGGTGTGGTAGAGCCGGTGCATGATGTAGGTCGTGTAGTCCTGTAAGAAATAGAAGATTATATTGATTTAGGCATTCACGATTATCAATCCACTGCCTTGCCTGCCTGCTCGCAATTTTGTCTGCGAACACGAGCGGGGCGTAATATCATGCCCGAAACGTAAGGATATTATTAAACGTAACTTTACGCGATTAAATCCTGTTTCAAGTTAAAATAAAAAATGAGGATTGCTCCATTTTATACGATACTATATTTATTTATTGTACGGCAATTTTACACTTGAACTTTTTAACTGTATAACGGTCTTATGGCTAAAAAGCGATGTGCTCCAGACCACTAATTGAAGGACACATTTAATAAAAAGAATACATGAACAAATATGAAATTTGTGGCAAATAAAATGGGAAATCCAGCTTGGTAGAAATAATTTTCGACATGTTAATTCCTAATAGTTGTCCTTATCTTAACTCTATTTGAAAAGGTTTGACTTTGAAAAGGACATGGACAACTAGACTGACAAAAACTTGGCCATATGTGTTTGTCCCTGCAGAAAACTACACTAACGGAGTCAGGCGCGGATCTAAGGGAGGGGGCAATGGGTATGCCTTGGTGCTGTTTTTAACGAATGAAAGAATAGATTCAGTGTAAAGTACTATCATATCATAAGTCAATGCCCCCTTGACCGAAATCCGGGATGCACGCCTGACAGGAGTTGCAAAAAAAAAGTCCTAAACATATGACGTTTTAAAACAAAACAGACACAAACAGTGTGTTTGCAGGTTTAATCCTTAACTTGGCAGTGTATCTTATAACATACTTTCTGACCCACTTTTTTATTTTTTTAAGACTGAATTTATTGCTCTACATATCGGCGAGGACGCATGATTTATAAAATTCTGCCAAGTTAAGGGCTAGGTGTGAAATAAATATATGAAAACTCTTTACATATCATCTTAGCACATGACACCGGATACGTAGTATTTCCGGGTTTAATTTAAAGTGACATCAACATTCCGTAGCAAGTTTGAGAAAAAATATTAAGTGTCAAAAGACTCACATTCAAAACAAAGATGACAGGGAACTGCAGCCAGAACCACAACCAGCCGTACTCATCGAACTGATAATAGACGGTAGAAGGGTTGCCGTTGAGGATATACGTGGCCAGGAGAGCGGAGAAGGTGCCCGTGCAGAAGAGGGAGAGGCAGCCGACCATGATCTCATGGCGCTCCAGCTCAGGGGTCAGCCATTTGTTGGGCTGGATCTTCCATTCGGCAGCGCGGTCGCGTCTTTTGACGTAGAAGTACCACTGTAAAATAAAGGACAGTGTTTTGAATCTTATGATAAATAAAGATAGGAAATAAGATGAGCTTCATAAGTCCTCGCTTATATATTTCTTTAGTCATTTAATATTTATTGCACAAAAAAGAAAACGCGTGGCATTATATTACAAAAGGCGAATATAATGCATTTTCTGCCAGTTAACCTTTACTATACAAAATGTTACAAAATGCTCATGTAACGTAACGTAACGCAAAATCATAGCAGGTACTTCTTTATTTGGTCGACTACCGTTGTGATCATTTTACCGTTGGGAGCATTTTTAGGTTTTATTACAATTTGACGGCTCTCAAAAATTTGTTAACATTAACACTACTTGGTCATCACAGGGGTCCACGGAAAGGTTTTTGTTGTACGGTCGGCTAAAAAATATATTAACGATTTTGAACTTTATGCCATGGATCCTTATACGTTCTGAAATGTATACATATTTCTAGACGTAACTGTATCGCATTCTTTTATGAACCTTGACTGAATTAAGCTGTTATAATTGCTTAACCTTTTGTGCATAATTTATTAAAATTAATTTAATACTTAATAAGAATCGAAGCTTTTCAACTCGACAAATGCAATTACGGTCGTAATTGAATTTTCCGGGAAAACCTAAATCCATAAGTTAATGAAAATTTCGCTTATCAAATTAATTTTACATCGTATGTGTTATAAACTCATTTAGTTACACAAAGGAAACGAAATTCAAGAAGGGGAACAGATCATCATACTTCCGGTATAGACGGATGTTTGTGTTTTAAATTAATTACGAGTATCAACTTCTTTAATTGTCTTGCAAGTATTGCAGTATTTTGTGAGGCAAATGCCTCAAATTATTAATTTGTGTTGCAGTTAGATAGACGTAAATATACAAGTAATGTTGTTTTTTTTTGGCTGTCTGTTTCCATTTTGTAATCAAACTAAATTTAACATTTTACTGGCAAATAAGTTGTGTTACTCGTAAGTAGGAATTTTTTAACTAGTAACATTCCTGCACTGAAGAGATTTTGATGGAAAATATGATGTCGCGTGGTGACAGCAGTAAGGATACCTACCTTTGTCACCACCCGAACTCCTCCTGTGTGTGTTGTTAGAGTCTACTACAAGATTAAAGTGTGACTGACTATTAATTTATTTAAATATTTATCACACGGGTTACTGACGTAATTTAAGTCGATAATTGCTCGACATGTTTCGATCCACCCGAGTAACCCGAGTTCTGTTTCGAGTAACCCGTGTGATAAATATTTAAATATGTTTGAGTCTCACGTTAGCTATAATTCTAAAAAGACTATTAATTTATTAAAGATTGATGATGAGTCGCTGCGAACACACGTGATCGCCAATCCGCTTCCCCACCCTGACTATATCATATGTAATAAGAGAGGCCTATAGCAGTGAACTAAAATAGGCTGACGATATGTGTGTGATAACAAAACTTACGTGCAAGAACCCTCCAACGAGGAAGTACATCCCATAAGACACAACATGCGCTGCGATGAAGATAACGCCAAAGTTCTCCATCTTCAGATTCCTCTCAGTGAAGAGCGTGTAGAAGTCCTGCACTGTCCCATTCTTGTCTTCTGTGTACGTGCCTGTGATCTGCTTCAGAGCTGACACGAGGATTACCACCCATTCTCCTGAATTCGTGAAAAACATTTATAACTTACAAGAGGGTTTCTTAAATCCATAGCATTCAGAGATACTCCATCTTGGTAGTTTGAGAGAGTGACCCAGGAGAAAGTAATCTTGGCAACAAATAACAAGAAAAATATGACTAACATTGATGTTTTCACAAAATCACTTTGTTATTAAATTCAAACAAGTTTGGGCTTGTTCCACTCAGGATCACGAGCTCTTTCGATTCTAAAAGGTGAAAAAATGCCCCGAAATGTTTTTTTCCACTACGATACCGTTTTTGCATAGATGTTCAAAGGCGGTAGCGTAATGAAATGTAATAAAACTGTATGAAAATTATGAGACATATTTTTTCTCTGACCAGAATCGAAAGACCTCGTGATTCTGAGTCGAATAAGCCTAAACTTGTTCAATAACAAAGCGTTTTCAACAACGTTTTGTGATAACGCCAATTAACATGCATTAGACATAAGTTTTTTTAGCACAAATTATTGAAATATACATCGTGTCAGTTAGACATTTTAAATTCCTTGTACCGATAAACAGCTCTTCAATAATTTGTCATGATTATACATTTGATTACTTGTCACCAACTCGTGCTATCGGATCCAAATAACGTAAATCATCTAGTATTGACGTAACTATTGCTTCCACGATTTATGCAATCTTGATAAGAAGGGTTTGAGTTATGGTTTCACGTATTAGACAAAGACAAACATAATTATATATGCCCTGCAGCGTCCATCAAACCGACGTCATACTTATTCGGTTGTCCTTATTTGTCAATTTGAAATTTGCGGTTGGTGGAAAGAGACAAAATATAGATGAGCTAGTATGATTAAGGGTATCTGTCTACTTCTTATTAATGTGTACTAAAAAATGATATTAATTGAAATTTTGACATGAACATGAATTGAAGCGTGCCGGTTTTCACATCAATACAAAATTACACCATGTAGATTAGAGCTTGCAATATGAATTGGACTTTTTTGTACGCTATTGTTATTTACGACTCACTTTTACATTGGTCGTGCTTAGTACATATAACACAACTAAATTAACTTAAACCGCAAAGTGCTTCCCTCTACTGTACATTACTAAAACCCAATGAGACCTTATTCTTTTTTATCAGGTGAATGTGATCTGTCAAAATATAGATATTGGTATACTTGACCACGACGGTCAAAAGATTAAAGTTGAATAATAAAACGTGTGTTGCTTCTTAGTTACATAATTCATTTTTGTCTTTTTTTTATTTTTCGACAGACATTCTACACAAAAGCAACTAACGTATGATGACGTTGTTATTTCAAATTGATGAAGTATTACTTTTTAGTAGCATCGTCATCACGCATCATCATTTTATCCATATGACGTCCACTGCTGAAGGACAATTCCATGCAATAGTGCAATGAAAGTGACCAATTTCTCGCAGGTTTATTCATTAATTGTGCAAATTTTACTGTTGTTATGTCTTATTTTATTATTTTGATGTCTAGACATAACAAGAGTAACATTTGCAAACAGAAGGTTAAATCGTCACTTTCATTACAGTTATATGGATTTACCCTGAACATAAGCCTCCCATTTGAACTTCCAAACATACTGGTTAGAAGCGACCTACATCCTGAGCCTCCTGGCAATCTTCATATTTTAGGTTGTCCATCTTGTAGATGGACGTCCAACGCCACGTTTGCCAGGCCGTGGTCTTTACTCGAGCACTTTTCGACTTTGCGAATGATATGTCCTGTCCATTGCCACTTGATCTTACTAATCCGGAGGGCTGTGTTGGTTACTTTAGGCCGTATTCGGGCCTCCTCATTTCTGATTCGATTCCGTAGAGAAACCCCAAGCATAGTCTTCTCTGTAGCTCGATGAGCGTCTTTGAGTTTTGAAATGAGGCCGATAGTGAAGAACCACGTTTCATCACTATCGGTAATACAAATTTATTGAAGATTTTCGTCTTGAGACAACGGGGTTTGTTTTAGAAAACTTTGGGGTCAAAACTCTTTTGGTCAAAATGGGTATTTCTGACAGCACAAACTGTAGAATGAGTGTAGAGGAAGAGGAGACTTTGTCTGGCAAATGTCATGCCTAAGCCAGACAAAGGATGAAAATTACCTTAGGTTCTAGAACCACTCTATCTGGAACCGAAGGTCAAAACGATGCTGCTTGGATCGGTCCTCAAATATATCGAGTTTATAGAACAATCGCCTGTTTGCCTACCCCAGGGGTAGGCAAAATAGGCGACAATTTATAGATCGCAATGAGTCGCAAGTGTATCCGCAAGGACCCCACCAATAAGATAAGATGCATGTTAGACGAAAATATATTGTGTACATAATATTCATAATTATAGCTCACCTCTCAAAGTAGCGCCTAGTGTAAAAACTGCAAACGTTGCTATAATGGTGCCAATAAAGTCTGGTATTCTCTCAAAAAACTTTTCCAAAGGCTCTGAATATTTTTCTATCCATCTCACTCCATCGGTGAGAGGGTCCCAGTATTTCCGTGTGGGTTCTGGTTCTTTCACATCCTGTTTTTGTGCTTTTGGCTTTTCAGCAGTCCTTTGTCGGACTTCGACTGTCATCCTGAAAGTATGGTTATTTAAATTATAAACACTGAACGTTACTCACGCTATTTTACTAACGTATTTAGAAATAATTAATAAGTGACACAATCTCTAAGCTTATTATTGTCCTAATCCGTTTGTTATGTCATTATTTTGTTACTAAAAAGTGACAACAAAAACGATGAAAATGGGTGCATAAATGTAACAGCTCCTAATAATCTAGTGATGCAGCATAATTATGTACGAATAGGTACATTATTTTATTTATCTTGGTCGCAAGTACATGCGTACCTTATTGAAGATAAATTAGCGAGAGCATTTAACTATAGGTATGTAAAGTGGTATTGTGCGTTTACGACCTTTTTCGGAAATTATATATTTCATTTGAATTTGCTCTATGCGTGCTGTACGCATTAGACTATTCGTTAAAAAAACAATTAATAGCAAAGTAACGTTAACCGTAAGAGTATTAATTTAAGTTATAAATACGAGTAACACTACAAATTCCAAGGTCTTGATAATTCATCTATACAATCATGAAATAAAACTATGGAAACGGGTATATTATTAATAGGGGTCGGAACTATGGGTGCAAAACTTTAACAAAACTTGGACTTGACATGCACATACATCCATAAATTATACATATTATCTACACGTTGTAAGATCGAGATTCCGAGATAGGGAATAAAATTGGATACAGATTTTTCAATAATATTCGTATTTTTCTTCCCATATGTAAGTTTTATAGTTTTGTTAAAGTTTTGCACCTATAGTTCCGACCCCTAATTATTAACATCCCCACATTCTGAAGCTTTTACAGCGTTTGTCGTCTACGATTGACGATTTTACACACTCATTTCATCTTTAGCGGCAGCCGAAGACAATATTATATACACAATTATATCAACATACTTTAAAATACACCAATACTCACTTGTATTTTATTGGCACCTAGATTAACACACGTCTTTTTTGCACAGATAATGGAGTGTTAATGAATTTACATTCTGATTTGCAACGATTAACATTGGATGATATTAAATTATCGGTCACGCACATTTTATTATTCTTTGCAGATATTCGGATTAGATAGGTACGACTTATTTTCACTAGACAAATAAAAAAAACACGATTTTTAGGCATTCAGTTTGTTTACTTATATTGGCTGGTTGGGGTTCCTTGTAGTCATTTTGTTTAGTTAGATAGTGAATATTTTAACGTCAAATGTTGCTGAATCGACACCATTTCATTTTTATTAAATACTAGGTACTTAAGCATGGTTGATCTTATTAAAAACGTTATGAAACACGTATTTTTAAACTCTTAATTTTCGTAGGTTAAAAAACGCCTAATTCGGATTGAAAGGTCCTAATTGCGATTATTTATACGCTAAAACTATGATACAGTAGGTATACAAAAAGAACAGCGGTATGATTTTGTTAACAAACTCAAAATTTGCTTAAATGATAACTGCCAATTATTTATTTATTTCACTTTTTATTTACTCGTATTCATCACGTTGTAAAATGCTTTCATTTTAGAACCCTATTATTTCCAAAGACGATGGGTCATTACTACCCCGCTTTATTTAAGTGAAAGCACAAACAGGTGGCTTATGATGGTCCCGTTTCAGGTGCGGCTCCACTGACGCGGAGCGGAGATGTGCAAAATTGACCAATTACATTCTTAAAATTCGAATTCGAAACACTGTGATGCGGTCTGATTGGCCGAGCTCCCACAGCTCCGCTCCGCTCTGCGTCAGAGGAGCCGCACCCTTAGGGTCTCACCAAACCAGTCGACGCGGAGTCGGCTTTCGCCGAGTGTTTTACACCACACTACGAGGGCTGCCTTTTAAGTCGTGTCGTTTGCCAACCTCCCGCGATTTAAAAAAAAAACATATGGCATTTTCATCCTTTTGAATTTAGAACTCGAAAACAAAAAAATGTTTTCAAATTGGTCGAAGAGTTTTATTACAGCGTCTATTTAAAGGTGACAAGTCGCTTGTAAAAATGAAAATAACTAAGGAAAATTTGCATGCGATTATTTTCTACAACTTTAAAAGGGGATTATCACGACTTCAGTGTTTTGAGAAGATCACTTCTGTGTTTAGTGATGCAGCACCGCGCCGAGTCCGACGAACAGATAGATAGGACAGCGGGTGATCGGCAATCGTATGCAAACAGTGTCGTACGAATGCGAAGCCTACGTCCCTACGTCTAAACGCCGTTTTCCCGTCGAAAGACGTCGGTTCGCGTGGGCCGAGCCGATTTACGACGTACTCGCTCTTATGGCGTTGACATAAAGCTTTTTCCGTACGCGATTTGCCGAAACGGCGTCGACTAGTCTGGGGAGACCCTAATCCATTTATCGTGCTACGTCACTTTTGCACTTGCATACTTGTTAGAACTTGACGGCATAAATGAGAAACAATTAGACGCGGTACAATTATAAGCCTACAGAAAACATACTCATTTCACGTGTATGAAAGAAAAACCCATTTCAATTTTTAGGGTTCCGTAGCCAAACAGGCAAAAACGGAAACCTTATAGTTTCGCCATGTCCGTCTGTCCGTCTGTCCGCAGCATAGCTCAGTATTAACGGCCGTTAATACTAGAAATCTGCAGGTACAGTCAAGTGCAAAAATAAGTATCGAAAGAATCCGCTCATAAATATGTTACGACGTTCTTATTACACAGAATTAGAGTGCACTGGGACATATTTTTGAACATTTTTGTTTACCTATACTTTATTTTGTCTTTGACTGTACATATTTATCATGCCAAGAATGTTATAATAAAAATGAAAAAAAAAACTTTTTTCGTGTACCTCCCCAACTGGTGAAGTGGAGATGATTTTTTTTATTTGATGCTATAGTGAGGGGTATCCTTAAATAGGTCTCTTAAAAAGAATAAGAGTCCTAAAAGAAAGTATTTTTCTAAAGTCAACATTTTCGGAGATAATCGCTCCAGAAGAAAAAAAAATGGTCCCCCCTCTAACTTTTGACCTGTAGGTAGGTCCCAAAAATATGAAAAAAATCAGGGCTTATACTTAAAAATAAAACTGTTTTGAACTTAATCGGCCCAGCCGTTTTTGAATAACTACGGAACCCTACTCTGAGCATGGCCCGACATACTCTTGGCCGGCTTTTTTACACCTTTGCACCATTCAACGATTAGTTAATGGAATTGATTTACAACGATTGACATAGATATAGAATAATCACGCACATTTTATTATTATTTATAGATATGCTTTTATTTTTTTCCTTCTTAGATTTGGATTTATGCCATATACATACATAATATATTATAGGTACCTATGTATATTATACGTATCTATATTTACTTGCGTGGACATCTTGGCAGAAACTTGACAAGAAACGTTGTTCTCCTAGCCCCAAATTCACCACATTGACAAGTGCTACAATTCTAAATATTCTGTTTCTCCAATCGGGGGCGTCTATAAGCTACAGTTACCGCTTACCATAGGAAGGGCCGTGCTTTTGTTTTCCAAATCATAAAATGTAGTGCAGGAACTGAAATAAATGGGTCATTGTCAGTTTTAGGTTTTCTTTTTTGGTGGACATACATAAAGTTAAGGAATTCCTGTACTAATTTTAGGCTAAAACAATTGACGGTACAATTAGGTTCGCCGGTCCACAACCCTATGCAATAAAATCGTAACAGAGATTTATACAAGCTGTTTACTTGCATTGGAGCCCCAAGAACCTAAAGTTCTGTACGCCAAACGGTACAACGGCCGTCATATTTATTACGTTCTAATCATTTTTGCATACAGCGAGGAAATGTCGCCTGCATTCTCGGTACAATACAGTCAAGTGAAAAAATAAGTATCGAAAGAATCCGCTCATTCTTAAATATGTTACGACGTTCTTATACTACGAAACTCGATGTACTCTACGAAATTCGATCATTACACAAAACGTAATTGGTTGATTTCGTAGAGCGGGGGATAGAACAGCGAATGCTCTTTTGGTCTGAATGCACCTTTACACAGAATCAGAGTGCAGTTGAGTGCACTGAGACATATTTTTGAACATTTTTGTGTAAACCTTATTTTGTCTTTGTACAAGGTACAAGGGCCAATCTTAGATACTATAGGTAGGGTTAGATAGATTTAATTTATGTTTTTAAATTGTATAGTTTTTAAAATAAAGTATGATAAAAAATGTATACTTGACTTCAACTTTGAGCAGCCGAACATATTTTGATCTATCGAAATATAGTTCTGTGCTCTCCATATATCATTGCTCATCAACAAAATAATAAAGATTGTATTATTGTACCTAATGATTACGACACGTGAGCTTTGTCACGTCACGTCAATATATGAATCATTTCGATTTTTCTTTGAAAAAGTATCTTATCTCCTTAGAGAAATAGCTATAAAATCATATAGAATACAGGGTGTAACGAAAATAATAGTGATGCGATAAGTGGTTATTCAGTATCGAATTCAGAAGAGAATAAAATATTTTTAAAAAAAGGTTACAAAATGGGTCGCCCTAATATTTAACACTTTCATTGCGGACGAGTGCTACGCGCTACGCTCGTAGCCGATCCCGTTATTTTTCCGCTTTGTAGCGAAAATGGACCTCCCACAGAGAACTCCCCTCGGGAGTTCCCCGCGTTCAAAGTGTTCTCTCCGAGAGTATTCTTTTTAAAAGTAAACTTATGGTTTGCAGAAATGTGTGACCTTCTACACTTTTCTGCACCCGTGCAGGAATGAATTCCCACGTAATTTTCTGCACGGTTTACGCCGTGCTTATCTGTTCTCCTCGCAAAGAGCATTGTAAAATATTGTATGACATTCGTGTTGAAATGTTGGCTTCTGAACCTCTTGTCGATTTTCAAATATACGTACTGACGCTAGTGCAGAAAAAACCTACTTTCAACACTCGTGCAATACATAACAATTTCTCCTACTTTTTACAGTAATACTACGATACTGGATGGTGCCTTATTGGAAATATTAAAATAACCATTATTGTTTACACTCTGTAGTCTGATCACATCATACTTACATGGCTTATTAGATAATATAATTTGTATGGGATTTCAGTAATACAGATAGCTGTTTCTAAACATACTTTTAGATTGTAATTATTTAAAATACTAGGTGCGTTTACATGTACGCCTTGGCGATAGAGTCGTGTTCTGATATTTATGGCTACCTTGTTTGCTCCCTGGGTTGCGACTGTAAAATTTATAAGCTTATAATTTCATTGAATGTTATTGTGTCGTAAATGACACTGTATTTTCAATACTTTTGAAAAATTTAATTAGTAAGCCGAGTTACGGTATAATAATGCCATAATCTAGAATTTAAGATTGATAGTACAGTCAAGGGCAAAAATATGTATACATTTTCTTACTTGAAAAAGCGGCTTTATGATCATCAGAAAAATGTATGTTTACATAAAATAAAACTATGAAAACGGATAAACTCGCGTATATTAACTAATTTTAACTTCATTCCGACGTTTTGAACACTTTACAGCCCAGTTACGGTATAATAATGCCATAATATATCTAGAATTTAAGATTGATAGTACAGTCAAGGGCAAAAATATGTATACATTTTCTTACTTCTGACTAGAGCATAAGGTCTAAAATTGTATATATATATTTATACCCCTGACTGTATAATATACAGTTGGAAATATATTATATTTCCAAGCAGCTAGCACATTTTATTAGGGTACCTACCATAGCGACACGTAAGCGACAAAAAGATGTTTTCATGGAATGCTCCTTATGAGGTGTCAAGAACCTCGCTTCTAAGTTACAACAAAGTTAGTACAAGCTTTTATTTCATTATACCTGTCCCAATTGGGGGGATTTTTATTTTGTTGTAGTTTTTTAAATTTTTCCTAATTTGGATATTTTCATATTTTTTCTACTCAGAATCGCGAGCCCTTTCGATCCTCAGTAGCAGAAAAAAGTGTCCTAAGAATTCCATACATTTTTTTTGTGTTTTAGTAAGTATTACAATATTTTGACGATGCTTG
>JALPQI010025121.1:0-19204 GCA_025490895.1 Thaumatotibia leucotreta
TACATACGCTACAACGCGCACGTCACGCACATGCGCTCGCGCACATACTGCACACGAATCCGGTGTGGCTTGACGTTTACTTTAATAAAGTTTTAAGAGCAGCAGGGTGAATATCTGAGCGTTTCAACCGCCTAATTTTGGTGGCATCATTATTGCCGAAGTTTTTATTCGTTACAATGTGCTACTTTGTCATTTGAAGGAGGCACGGTACCTTATGCCAATGACGAAGTATAACATTAAGACGTTTAGAAACTTCGGAAAAAATGATGCCACAAAAATTAGGCGGTTGAAACGCTCAGATATTCACCCAGTAAGCAACGGCTCTACGCTGAGAACCGCAATAACGGTCACTAGATGTTGTTATTTCAATTCAATTCAATAGTTTATTCATAAAATAATATTTTACATGTCAGTTCAGTATATTTAATTCCATCTTATGCTAAGACATAAGGTTAGAAAATAATCATTCACAGTAGGTACATAATTTCAATTTAATTAATTAGTAGGTACATAACATACTCATACGCGTGTTGCGCAAGGCTGAGGAAGCGAAACCAGTTTACTCAAAAGTAGCCTAGGTATTTGTAGGTATATCTTGACCGAATAATTGCTACAATGCTACTTAGGTACTGTAAAACTTGTTTCACCTAGAGTAGATGGGGCACTAGAAACAAAATGTAAGCACGCCAGCGCCAGTACTTCCCATGGTCACCTTTCCCCCGCACTAAAGTTATTCGCTGCATAGTTGCATACTTAATTACTTATTCGTATTAAACTGCATGAATTATATGCTACATGTTAAAAAATGCATAACAAATACATCTTCATAAGTGTGCTTAAGCCAAACTATTTAATGTAAGTAACTTAGTTTATTAATTGTAATGTATTGTGTTGCAGTGCCCAGGGTTTCATAGCTGAACAAATAAAATGTATCATCATGTATACCTGTGAAAGCAATAAATATACTGAATACTGAACTTTTTAGTAAGATACATATACTTAATGAAATTGACAGTAGTTATAAAAAACCGTTGAATAAAAATATTTTCTGGAAGAAAACTGCTTTTCTTTTTTTTGGACAAAATCACGTGTGAATCTACTGTATCTGTTTCCTATCGCTTCTACGTTCTAATATTTAAAGTAAAATGTTTTCAAATGAACAACTCTTCGTTTTTAATGTCTTCTTTACAGGGCTTTTCTTGTTTACCTTCCGTTGATTGTGTTTTATTTTTATTTGGACTGTTTTTTAAATATCTAAATGCAATGTAATATTGGTAAATAAAAGTGGCGATTAAGCCTATTAAATATAAAAAAGCACTTTCGTGTAATATACTTGAAACAGAATATTGATTTTGAAATATAGAAAATGTCATAGATTTGAAGTATAAATATAAATATGTATATAATTAGCTACCAAAATGGTTTCGTGCTTAGGTATATTAAGCGAATATCACATTTCATGGGCTTGGTATGTACCAATTACAACCGCACTTTTCAATCTGTTAAAATAAAAAAATGTATAACGTACATTACTTCATACCACCTTCCTCAGTTTTGCACCACCTACTGTAAAATTTTACTTTCTTATGTCCTCTACACAAAGGTTGCCTGGAAGATATCGCTCTTTAACGATAAGACCGCTTTTTTTTACCTCTTTCAAACATGTACTTTCATTATCTGTTTTGTATTTGTCTTGGAGGTGCAATAAAGAGTTATTATAGTGTATTGCATTGTATATTTCATTTTACGTAATATATCACTATATCTTACTAACTAATTAAAGATGGAATGCCATCTAAAATTGTCATCAAACATTCTTCAGCACAGGAGTCGATGAGCAACGAGCGCAGGTGCCACATTCAGGTGATGCACAACAAAACACATCAAGGAATCTCTGGACCACTTCCAAAAACCACTTTACCGTCAAAAACCAACCTTATGTTAAACCTATAGGATATTTTCTCAAACGATAACTATTCTCATAATACATTTCTCGTTGCAGGTAATTAAAATCAATTAAAATCTAAATTCAACTTTATACCGACTGATTACAGATACATTTACTTCAATAATGAAAGGATAATAAGTCAATTTGTTTTTGTGGGTAGTTGCAAAACATCCGGCTCGAAGGACTAATTGCGCGGGAATGCCGACGCATGCCGGCGCGGGCGCAGCCTTTGACGCGTTCCTTTACGGGTAATTGCGCGCGAGATTGATTCATTGGTTCCTCCTTGGCTGTTTGTTGCGATTAGTTACAGTATCAAAGAGTTCGTGAAAGCGTTGTGATTGGATTAATGAAGAGTGATCTTCGTTCTTCAAACTAACTGGGTATTTTGCAAACTCTCTTTTTACTAACACTCTTTACAGTTTGGCTTATAAAAGTAGGGCCCATTCATTTGCTAAAACCTAAACTTTTTCTAATATTTTCTTCGGTTACCGCGAGGATTACTCATGAAATAAAACTATGAAAACGGATAAACTCGCGTATATTAACTAATTTTAACTTCATTCCGACGTTTCGAACACTTTACATCCCCAGACCACGAACCCTGTAAAGTGTTCGAAACGTCGGAATGAAGTTAAAATTAGTTAATATACGCGAGTTTATCCGTTTTCATAGTTTTATTTCTAAACTTTTTCTGTCGTAAACTGCAAATTCTTTCACTATAAATAAAGCAATACCATGTGAAAAAATTCCTTTACTAAAATACGAACTCAGGTAACTTGCTGTAGGTAAACATGGAAGTTTTAGAGCAAAAAATTATATTTCCTGGATCGAAAGTTGTTTACCAAATAATATAACTAACTAAGGTAATATTTTTTCTTGTGTGTACGCCAGTGCCAGCAATACAAATATTTGGTAACAATCTTGTACACAAATTCAAGCCTAGTAACCGTAGAATAGAAACACCGAAATATGAAAAACACGTGCACTTCTTCTAAAATACTATTTTGCTAATCATTTTAACGCTGTGTTCGTTTCCAAGAGAAAATCACTTGTTTTCTCTTTCCTAACTTTACAACATGAAGTTTGACTTCATAATAACAACATGCCGATAATTTAAGCGTAAAGTATAACATTAACTAGTGTTGACGAGCACTTGAGTCTTGAAAAGCAATAATATATACAAGTTGCAGAATATACTGAAAATTGCCCAAAGTTCCTGGAAATTTTCATAACAATTCTCATACAAGTTGCCATTGAGAACATTTTCTGTGGGTTTCGAGCCTCGTTGTGTAGAGCAGAAGATTCTGTCTTTAAAAAAAATACAAAAAGTGGTTCGAAGACTATGTTCATTGAGATGAACATTGCCAATTTAAGGGTTAAGGTTTATTACGCTATGCTCCCAACAGATGGCGATCGCGACATTTGACGTTTGAATTACACAATACACATTAGTGACTGTATTAACTCATCAAGTACTGTAAAAATTGGTGCTAAGTCTTAGCCATAAATGTGCTAAGAAAAATACCAGAATATAGTAAATGCTTTTAGAATTATAACTAACGTGAGACTCAAACATATCTCATCGACTTAAATTACGTGAGTAAGTGACTGTATTAACTCATCAAGTGCTGTAAAAATTGGTGCTAAGTCTTAGCCATAAATGTGCTAAGAAAAATACCAGAATATAGTAAATGCTTTTAGAATTATAACTAACGTGAGACTCAAACATATCTCATTGACTTAAATTACGTGAGTAACCCGTGTTATAAATATTTAAATAGTAAATGCTTTCGTCAGTATATTGCTAGTTGTTATCAAAATTATAAAATGTTATGTTGTGGAAATTTGATTGTTCTTCTCCATTACTCGGACTATTGTTTTTTAATATATCATAAATACTGAAATTTAAAAGAAGCGTTTTTGCCTTTGTCTTTTCCAAGTACTTAAAACTATTTCCATACCTTTCATGAAAATCGTTTAATATCGTCGCCGTGAAAGCTGATGAAACAGCTATAATTTCGCATTTATAAATAATATTAGTAGATATTACACGTCCTAACATTACTTACATTTAAAACGTCAAGTTTGTCATTGCATTATTTATTAATTTATTATTATCAAACCGTGATTGAGAAAATGAGAATGGGATTCAAAAGTACAGTACTGTTGACACAACAGTGTATAAGTAAATCTAGGACAAATTAATAGTTATATTCATAGTTTAAGTGCAGAGACTTACAGACAATGGATTACCTACTTAATTACTCAACTATTACACCTATAAACAATATTTTATTGGTAAATGTCGGTGTCATTTGTTCTGTCAACAGTACTTTCAAATCCCCTTCTAATTCCGGTTTGATAATATAAAACCTCGAGTATTTTCTACATAATTTGCTTGGCCGTCTTTAAATTAGATACAATGTCTTTTCTGACTAAACCGAGTCAAGTTCCTAGAAAAGATTTCAAAGGACCGACGATTTTCCCAACACTAAAAGATGGAAGTCCATAAAGTTCATGCAATTCAAAACACGATCCTCATTTGTACCTACTCACGTACAAGTTAATCTCTCTTAAAGTTGACTACGTGGCTCAGTGGCGTTTTAAAGTTTCGCCCATATATCGTCTGCGTCTCACGATACAGCTATAGTTGGTGATTTATGCTGTTGTTCTAATGAATTGGTATGCTGCGAGCGTTTGAGGATTTGTCGGCGTCAGTATGTCTGTGACAGTGTATATGTAACTTTATTGTTCGGAGTAATTAGGTATTAAAATTAAGATGTTTGACGCCGGTGAAACAACGTCTGTGATCAAAAAACTCTGACTAATATGCCAATAACACACATACCTACGAACCTTATTTTGTAATATAAATCAACTTCTTACTTCTGTACTATCTACAGTGGCCTAGAAAAACTAACAATTTTAACAAAAGTGTTGTATCACAGGAAAAGGAGCACAATCTTTTCTGTCATTGATATCTAAAGAAAAAATACAGTCTACGTAGCGACAAACGGCAAACATTCGAGGTATCGGTCTAAGACCTTGCTAAATCCGTGTTGATACGCTGTCGATCAAACCTAACGCGTAAAAGGGCGTTTTCACAAACCGTTGTTGAAATCACCTTGTTATTTAATTTGGACGAGTTTGGGCTTGTTCTACTCGGGATCACGAGCTCTTTCGATTCTTATAAAATTGTATGAAAATTATGGGACATATTTTTTCTCCTAAAACAATCGAAAGAGCTCGTGATTCTGAGTCGAATAAGCCTAAACTTGACCAAATTAAATAACAATGGGATTTCAACAACGGTTTGTGAAAACGCCCAAAAGACTATACGAAAATTACTCATTTTGATTGCAATTTCATTACAAGAAGTTTCCCATTTAGCAGAGCATGCCTAACAGTCATTTGTTTAGTAGCTATGCAAATCGCTAGGCGAAGTTAAACATCAGACTTGACCGCTTTGAACTTGGCTAGTTTGTATCGTCTGCAGTGTTGTAATGTGATCCTTAGATTTGCATAGATTCTTGCAATAGACGGTTAGATATAGTGGACGTCTGGTCGGAAGCAGGCGGGTGTTGATCGGTGTTGCATTTAGCCCTATTCGATTGGCTATAGTTTGAGGGTGCAGTGTGGCATTAAGTAGTGATGATGTGTGAATTTTCCAATGTTACTATGGGAAAAGTTTCCATTTGAGAATATTCCCCATACTGTGTTGGGAACATCACCGAGAACTACCTAATTAGTAAGCATAAGTCACGTGACCATAATAATGTATGGAAATGTTCACGTGACTTTTCGTTCAAATCTGTCATTCTCATACAATTACTACTTATCGTATACGATTGAGAAATTGCATCTTGGCTAAATCAGCAGATTTCTGTGCGTCATATTATTTTTTCCCTCAAATCTTCTACGTTTTGCCGGGAGAATTATAAAAGTTATTACTATTTAGTGGGAAAATCTTTAATGGCTTCTTCCACACTCAAGACACTCGTCTATTATTTGCGTTAAATATCTCAAGCTGTAATTAGGCCGAATACACAAAAAAATCTTAATACTTGTATTTTGACACTGTTCTAGTGGCCTAGGGTTCAGTTTCAGTGCACATACAGTCATTGTCAAGCATATTGTTTCAAGCAACATAATTGCACCATAAAATCCGCCCATCTGTCTGTTTCCTCACATCAAAGACTGAAGTATAAACAAAAGCATGGACCGCCCGGTTTCAACACCTGTTTTCTTCGAAGCAGTAGTTTTAATTTGAAGCTTTCCTTTTTTGGCAGTTTTGGGTTAAGCGTTCAGTGTGACGGGCTTGTTTTATGCCGATAGTTTAGTATAAACTAGTAGTTACCGTAAAACTAGCCAACTATGATCCAAGACTGCAACAATAGTCCACAATTTCAACTCCTAAATAAGCATCAGTCCCAATTTTCCTTTTGGTTTTGTCCAATTTTTTTATTATTAAGTAATGAGGAGGTTTTGTCTATGAATAGCACGATTTGACACATTCTCTGCTACCGACGCACATGTGCGTTCATACATGTTTGTTGCTAGGCCACGCATGGGGGCAGGCGTAAAAAAGATTGGGTCCAGAAACGTATTTTTGTTTGTTTTTTTTTTTATAATTGCATTATACGTTTTGACAGCTCCCTTAGTTTGTAATACCTAACCGTGGTTGTTTTAAAAACAGTCTTTATACAGTGTGTTACCATGACCCAGGCTTTTACGAAAATGGGTAATAATACGCATTACTGGCAATCGTTTTCAAGTATTAAGAGTTGACAAATATTTAAATTAACTGTACAATTATTTTTATTTCGTTCGAACGATCACTGCAACGCGTGTACTGCTTAGTTGTCAAACGTTGCGAGTGGCTGCGATCTGTCATTGTCAAGTTCCAATTAACGATTTATTTTGAAGTACATTGCTTCTCAATTAACTTTTCTTAGAAAGTTAATTATTTTTAAATTAGGATTTTTAAACAAATAATGCACATGGTTTGGCTAAGAATCTGCATCTCAATCCTCGGTTCAAATAAAAGCCTGCATCATGTTAACACACTGTATTTAAAAGGTAGTAAGTTTTAAAACCCATTATTATTCAGATGCTTTAATTATGAAAACTAGTACATATTCGCATGAAGCCAAATGAGAGAAAAACAAGTCAAGTTCTTCAATTGATTACTTACTTAGATACCCACATGAAATATTGTAAAGGTACTTTAATAATTGACCCTTTAGTTTCAAAATAGACCAGTTTCATTAAGTATTGTTTAATGTTCGATTTGAATAAGAAACAATTACAGCGGACCGAACCGTGACTAAGATCACAAGACAAGGAACTAATTTGTGACGCACTTGTTGGAGAGACGCGCGGTTTTCAAACACTTGTTAGTCTTCGTAGCGTAGTCAGTAGTGAACTTGGCCTATCACAGCGAACTATGAAATTCGTAAATTTAGTTAGAGGATCTTACTGTCACTCCAACGAATGCCACGCAGACAATATTCCCGAAACTTGCAGATTTCGAAGTTCGCAGTAGAGCCGCTGGTACGAATTCAGACAAAGGCATTTTTTTTATGTATTAAGTATCTACTTACGAGTATATTGTATATATCCTTGCTTAGAACCATCAACATAAGTCTTAATTGAACATATTTCCATTTGTTGTTTTAGTAAGTTTTTCTACGATTTCACTCATGGTTTAAACCCGTTTAAAAAAAAAACATTTCTAAATCTATTTGAGCTCGGTAGAGTAATACACCTATTAATGACTTGAAGCGTTAATGACGCTTTCTTTAAGATCTGTAATTATGGAATTAAATGCTTATTTCGGCAAGACAGATATTAAAAGCCGCTTAAAAAAATTGCCGCGTTGCCCTCAACTGAACTGCTAAAGGAAACAGCGCATGATATCTTAAGAGAACTCCGGCTGAACGTGATAAAAAAACGCTCTGAAATAAACGCTGCGTTTTCCATAACCCAACACACAGTAGGGACAGACGTAAAGATCTTGTCTCAGTAATAAGGGTCATCTGATGGCGCCGCGTGTAATTGAATCCCCCAAGTTTGATTAGTTGGATGCGTTACGATTATTGCCCTACTGTTCTTTGTCAAGATTATGGTTTAGTGGTGTCTGGGGATGTTTGGCCGTAATTAAAGGCAGGTATTACTGCGAGAAATAAAGCCAATATTTCATAGCAAGGGATGTGTCCATATGACTTTACCTGCTTTGATAAGCGTATGCTGGTACCAACTCAAGGTATTTTCTCCTGCATGCCTAGTCAAGATGCGAATCAGTAATCACATACGATAAGCGTGAGTAATGTATAGAAATCACGTGACTTTTCGTTCGAATTTTGTCATTCTCATACATTATTACTTGTCGCTTATCGTATTGCAGAATTTCATCTTGGCTAAGCCTCCTGGATGTTTAGCCAAGTTGCCAATCGCTAACGCTTAGCAGCGTATCGTAGTTTTCCCTCCCTGTCACTCTTTCATATTAGTGCGACAAAGACAGTTAGCTGCCTTTCGTTTACGATTGACGATTAAGCGTTGGCGATTGGCAACTTGTCTAAGCTCCCTGGTCCCTTACGAGCTTAAGGTTTCTTCTAGACTGACGTCAGTCACGTTAAAGCAGACATTCTGCTACATATATATGTCCATCCAGATATTTCATCATCAATAAACTATTAGGTACCAACCCTTGCAACCACTTCAACTGCTCGATCAAACGGCCAACTATAAAACTAAAATACAAGTCTCTTGCACTTCGATTCCTTCACACAAAAGATAGTAACGGCATCGTCTACTGTATAAACTTAAGCCGTTTTGAATCGGAAATGCAGTATTTTAGTTGGGAGTTTCATTAGAGTTGATACAAGTTGTCGACGGGTCCGTCTCGGCAAACAGTGGAACTCCAAATGTTGCAGACTTTAGTACCTATAGATTTGGATAAAAACGCCTGGTGGGTCATTCGTCGCCATTGTTGCTAAGTATGCGAGTGTAATAGTGACGCATGGTAACGTAGAATGGTACGATATAGTTATAGGTAGAAAAAACGGGACAGCCACGTGGAAGGACAAATAGAAAAGCCTTATAACTATCTAAATATTAATTTAAACTATCATGAGACATAATTATTACCACAAAAAATTTATTAAACAGTTCAAATCACGTACCTGAGTCAAAATTCTTTTCGTTGTCTTAATTTGTGTCCCTAAAAAACGTGACGCGGCTGTGATTTTTGTATGAGATGATGTTTTCTTTTCAATTTCTGATGTATGGATTAAAATCTAGCGTGAAAATGAAATACAAGTGAACCGGATTTTTTTTAATATACTGAGTCGAAACATTTACTAGGTAAATGCGTGACAGAGTGGTATGAAACAAGACAACGAAAAGAATTTTGACCCACCTACTTTGCAACGTATTTTGGAGAGCCTAGCCCTAGGTGATTCTGTGAGGAGCGTTTCAACCGCTTGTTTTTGTTACTGTCATGTCATTCCGCGATTATTACCAAAACGGAAGGCCGATTAGCAACAACATTGATTATACCAGGGATCGGAACCGGTTTTTTAGAAAAACCTCGATATAGCTCAATATTTTAAAATGTTTTACGCTCTTTTAGTAGTATTCCTCATTTTATGTAATTATTAAGATCATATTTTTCAATTACTCCATTAACAAAAAAAATATAAACCGAAGAACGAAAAAGAACGGAATTCGAACCGTTCTTTTGTATGGAGCAAAAACCGTTATCCGATCCCTGGATTATACTACTACTGACTAGATATTGATACTGAATTACGTTTATATTAAAATAACACTCTTAAAGTCAAATCTTGCTCTTAAAGTCATCTGTTGTAACAATACTTGCCGAGTAATGCCGACAATGACGAATTAAAAAAGCCGAATATTCGCCCCCAGAGCCCGAATATCAGTGTCAAATAGAAAAAAATCCATTATCAATGATGTTTGATTATCAAACATCATTTTCCGTTACGGGTACAATCAGCATCAAAAATATCTACACATATATTAATGTGTCAAAAGCGATTATTCCCTTGCGACAAAGATCTGCGATACATAGCTAGTTTTGACTTGACTGTACTACCTAAGCTCACCCTCTTTATAAAAGAAGGTACTTCTCCAACTACATACGTAAAGAATCCTGTGATGTTGGTGAGTTAACATGCAAATGAGAAGTTAGCATGCAAATTAGTTTGTTAACAAAGACTAAATGAAGACTACATCAGATATTTGCCGTTCTAGAACTATTCAATTACGGTAATCGTGCAACGATGAAGCTAATACTATGTTGCATGCATTTTTATATTCAAAGGGAATCCTCTTAGATAAGACACTAATAAGCTCCAAATTATGTACAAAAACTATAAACAAGTTTTATGTTATCCTATACAATTCTCGAAAAGTACTATGCATATTTAACACTAGCTGTTATTTGAGATTCTATCAATTCTTTGATTCCGGGAAACTAACACCGTAATTTTTCGGAGTCAAAACTATTCTACGTCCTTTCCAACGACCCAAACTATTTGTATGCCTCTCTTGACAATACTTCAGTAGTTAAGGCGTGAAAGTATAACAAACAAGGAGCTTCACTATAATTGCTTACTATTAGTTACTATGATAGAAACATACATCCCATTACAAAGTTAAATCCCGAAAAGAAATCGCTATCGTTTTTTCTCCCTTACTTATTCTCTAAAAGTATTAAAAAAAACTGCCAAAATATTCCAACATCAGCCAATTAACTTGTTAAATTAGCCCTCCTAATAAAACAAAATACAAATCACAGAGGAAATATGCAGACAAATTCCGCCAGAGTAATGGACAGACACAAAAAAAGAATACCAATCAATTTTGCGCGGGTATCGCAGTATTCCCTCGTCGCTGGCGGGATAAATGACGCATTGTGCGAAGCTGTCCTGGTAATATAGTGGAAAAACAGCACTAGGCAGAGATATATGTAAAGGCACTATTAATAAGAAGAGAGAGTAAGATGGGAGTTGCATTTTTTTTTGTATACAGGGTGGTTAGTGAGTAGCCCGACAAACTTGAAAGGTGTATTCCTGAACACATTTTGAGACCATAATGTCATATGAACTTTTCTGGATTCGGCTTAGTTTAAGAGATAATGACATGTTTTTCAAAAAACTATTTTCATCATAAGTCACTGATAAATGCCTGCGCGATTAAAATTCTTACACTAATAGTTTTCATCTCGACATAGTCACTGACGAAAGTTAGAGAAAATGACAAAAAGTACCTATCAGAAAAATGTTCAACTAAAAAAATAAATAAAAACATTGAAAAAATAATTCTTTCCCTACAATTTATTACTGGGCATGAATAAAAAATTTCAAAAAAACACAAAATGAATAAAAAAAAATTGTTGTCCGAAAATGGCATATGGCTCATAATCTTTTTTACTCCTTTTGACATCAAAAATACATCGGTAAAGTCTGTCGGTATACTCATTCCCATCCTGTATAGAGTTAAAAAATTTATTGAGTAGGACACAGTCATGTACGCAGAAGGTTAAGTAGAGGTACTTATGTGTATATCTAAGATATCGTCGAATAGCGTTTAGTAAATCATAACTTATGGATTCAATCTGACTGAATCATGAAATGGCATACTTATATGATAAATGTGATACTATCAATATTTATTATTGTATGAACTGTGTCTAGAAAAGTATATTTTTAAACAAAGGGATCATAAAGCGAAAATACTTCGAGCAGAAATACCAACCGTCTGCATTCCAGTTTTTGGGAAGGTGTATTTGCAGGGTCAGAGAGCCAATTCCGCGATATTTCATGACATGTACTCGTCTTAATTAACCGGTGAAAAACAATGCACAGTTAAGGAAAGAGACATTTGCCATACACTGACGATTAGTAGGTAATCGTTTTTAACAAGTTTTGTTTAGGTTGTTTAATACTGCTATTCATGCCATGCCATTTATTAATTAACAAATAATGTAGCGGGAGTGACAAATGTCAGATAGGTTGTTGTTGTTGTTTTTCTGGCCATTTTTTTCGCAGTTCAATATCAAACGTGGCTATTTTGCGTGGTCCCAACGGTGGCCCAGTACTTCAACATGTTATTAAGATTAGATGGGTTAGAGTGCAGACACGTACAATATTTTTTACAAGAATACTTGTCTGTCTGGTAACGGCACGGCTGGCCGTGTGGTGACGGCAGTAAGAATACATTTGTCACCACCCCAACTCTTCCTGTGGGTGTCGTTGTCAAAAGATTGATGATGGGCAGTGGATATACATTACTGCGATCGCCAATCCGCTTGCCCAGCGTGGCAATTTTGGGTATTTACCTCCTAATGCGTCTGCGTCTATACGCATAGTTAATAGGAGAGCCTTACGTCCAGCAGTGGACTATCATAGGCTGATGATGACTTGTCTGTCTACCTTATAGTGATTGTTTGTTTACCCCAATATATGGAAAAAAAACTCTTGTGAAAGAGGGTACGCTACTACGCTGCCAACATTGCCATATCATTAGCTAATACTTAGACAAGTCGAATTGCCACCAACGATGCCAACACATAGCAGGTACGATTATTTCGTTTTAGGGGGCACACGGCGGAAAATGTGTCGAATTTCACAAACCCCTTTTAATTGAACATTGATTGTGGAGGGAATATATCCGATATTTTATGGCGATTATTGGCATCCATTACATTGTGGTGTTATCTGATACATGAGTGAAACTATTGTAAATTTAATTCTGAAGTAGAAACAGCTGTTTAAATAATAAAAATAAGAAGTTACTTTTTATTCTTATTGAAAATATAATTGAATGACAAAATACGACGCCGTGTGGTGGCGGCAGTAAGAATACATTTGTCATCACCCCAACTCCTCCTGCGGGTGTCATAAGAGTCGACTAAGGGATTGAAGTGTCACTGACCATTATTTTATAAAAGATGGGCAGCGTCATCATAGTGAACACATTACTGCAATCGCCAATCCGCTTGCCCAGCGTGGTGAATATGGGCATTTACCTTCTAATGCGTCTATACGCATAGTTAATAGGAGAGGCCTACGTCCAGCAGTGCACTATCATAGGCTGATGATGATGATGATGATGATGGACTTACGAGGCTAAGTAATTACCCATTTATATAGTTCGTGTGAGTAAATTTCGCAGCACAATGGAATCGATCGTGATTTTTATTTCCACTAAGCCATTAATTACGTACAATATTTTTAAAATCAACCCGACACATTTCAATCAGAACAGCTTCAGTTAACCCAAAAATATAGCTCTCTGTGTTAAAAATATCATTTCTTGAAAGTCTTGCTCAGAGCCCGTAAATTGACGAATCTACATCGACATTTCCTTTCAGGGTCCGATAAACCTGCGCTAGGGAGCTTAATTAACAGAAGCCAAATATTGACAACTTTTGTTAAGGCGAAGTGGTTTTGGAAACATTCATTCTATTATACAATAACTACAAAAAAAATAGATTGATATTATATACAAACTAGGTACGTTAATCGAAACATACTCTGGAATTTATCGATTTGATAATAAATACTTTAAAAAATATTCAGCTCAAATCAAGGGGTGTGTGAGAGGACATTATGAGGAGGGTACTATATTTTTTATTTGCAATATAATTTATATTGTTCCTTTTCAACTCTCTTCTTCATCTGGAATCGGGTTACCTAACTTCGAGAGTGTAATCTCCTGTAATCTATAGATGGATATATTATTGACTTTTTTCTGTTTCATCAATTTGGTTTTGGTTTCGTTGTCTTTTGTAATTTAAAGGTTTTATCATATTTTTCTAATATATGATTTGATTTTACTTTTTTGTGTCAACTATATAGTACCTATATCATAATAAAGCTATACTTATCAAAAACAATGCAATAGAAACCGAATTCACAGTTAACACGTTACTATTAGGCAACATGTGTGGCAATTCGCCACTTACACCGTAAAAACATGCTACCCCCTGAAAATTAATGCTAGTTATATACACCATTTACTTTACAGCAGATTAATAATTAACTAAAATGTAGTTCCTCCAGTTTGGCACATTAATAGTGTATGTGAAAGTGAGTACCTATATTTGTTTTTCGTACAAAAAATAATACTACTTATTGAATTCGCTACGTCGCCTTAATGCAGCAGGTATCCATAGAATTAAAACATCCATTGTGCTTCCCTATAATTGTTTCAATCTCAGAGGTAATATTTAACTACGGATTACTCCCCCCAAGACGCGGCGGAGTAAACGAAAAATTCAATCAGAATTTCCATTCTAACCCTTCAATCAATGACTAGTAAACTAGATGACAGGTTAATTTGACACTGCTACCCAATTCCATACTGTATTTGAAAGGGTTAAGTATCATTTTGAATGGCTGTCATAGGTTTTATTATTGGAAAATAAACTGATTTTGAGCACGTTTTCGGTGTAAATCAATTTCAATTGGTAAAACGTGGAATTATTAAAATTAATTGCTTACTGGTGCAGCTGTGATAGCTGCACAATGATAAAATGATTATTAACGAGTGAATCGGAGGTTTTAAATTCAATTTTCGGCACATCGTTTAGCTAGATGTCTATTAGCTAGATGATACATCTCTTTGAAATTTTGTCCATTTTCATAATTTTTAATTTATCGGTAAATTTTGGGGTAGATATTTCTACTCAGAATCACGAACCCTTTAGATCCTAATGGGAAAAAATGTCCCATGGACATTTTGTTATCATTCTAGTTAGTGATAGGTTAAAAGAGAAACAACTCAGGGCGTTGACCTTAGGCATGTCCTACGATTCTGAAAGAAAACAAGGAGGTTAGAAGGAAGTTACCGGGGAACGCAGCCGGGACATTAACCTGCAGCTCCAGCAACGGGAAATGGGGTGAGCTACCGATTTTTTTTTATATGACGATGGTAGACAACTGAGCTCTCAGCCCACCTGATGGAAAGCGGGAACTGAGGCCCATGGACACAGTGACCAAAAAATCGCCTATGCGCTGCCTAACCCGAGGACTTAGATGCATTGCCTCTATGCCAGTAATTACACCGGTTATCTTACCCTCAAACCGGAAAACAGTAGGTACTAAATATTTAGCGGCAGGTTAACGGGTATAGTTCGAGAAATATTATTTGACCGACTGTTATCTTACTTACGACCTTTTGTTTTGCGTTAACACCCACTAAATAGACAATCAGCAGTCGAAAACTTTTCTATTGTTAATGACGCAAAACAAAAGGTCGTAAGTAAGGTAAGAGTCGGTCAAATAATATTTCCCGAACTTTAAGACGGTGGTAGCTATCCGGGCGGACCCTGCACGAGGTCCTACCGCCAGCAAATTTATACTCGAAATAGTCAGCAGCATAATTCCCATCACCTTAAGATGCCTATTGAGGGTGTTGTGTTCCGTATTGATTCCGGTCAACATCCTCAAGCCAGTTAATGATAAGGGTAAGAAAGTTCTAATATTCTAGAACATACCTTAATCAGATCTCAATCGCGTAAACTTACGTTTAATTATATCCTGGCGTTTCGGGCATGCCGTAACACCCGTGGTCACAGGCAGACCACGCCTTCCTGACGGAGTCTGCCTGCGACCACGGGTGTAACGTCATGCCCGAACCGTCAGGATATAATTAAACATAAGTTTACGCGATTAAGACCCGTTTGTCTTTAAAATATGAGTGATAATCTTGAAAGTTTAAATCAATATACCTTAATCAGCTTATTCTGTAGCTTGGTGACAGCCATGCGCTCGCGCTGCGTGCGCGACTTCTCTTCCTCCAGCTGGCTTTCCAGCTGTTTGATCCTCCTTTCCAGCAATTCCTGGAACAAACACGGAGTTGTTGAAACTATTTGATTAGCAACTTGTCTATAGATAGCAGCACCACGTTTCTCACGGTAAATATTTATGTATGTAGGTATTTATAATGAATGTCAGCAGGGGCAATTCCATGCAAATTTTACTGTTATTATATCTAGATATCAAAAGGATAGTTATGTAGATATAATGTAACACTTAAACTTGAATCATAAGTAAATAAACAGACGATGAAATGGCAACTTTTATTACAGTTACATGGATTTACCCAGAAAGACTCGCATTATTGAATAATCAAGCACTTTTAGAATACAAACTTGTCTTTATCCCAACTTAAAACCTTAAACCTTGAGTTCATATACATTTTTAGTATAAATTATTGATATGTTATTAGTATTAACGTTAAAGTAAATCTACGAACGCGAGTCAAAGTCAACAAATTCTATTGAAAACTGTCCATAATTGTTTAAATTTTTTCGGATGCTTGCAAACGGTAGGTATACTCGTATGATGATTGGGAAAGCAGGATGCTTAGCCAAGTTGGCAACAGCTAACGCTTAGTAGCGTAATTTTCTCTGTTTGTCACTCTTGCTTACAAGAGCGACTAAGACAGTTAGTTGCTTTTCGTTCACGACTCGCGATTGATTGGCAACTTGGTTAGGCACCAGGTGTTGAGATAGGGATTTGTCCTTAAAATATAGTTCAAATAAAATACAAATCGCATTTATTCGAGAAATTCCTAACAGGTGGTTGAGTGGTTTAGGCATCGGCCGCGAAAGCGTGAGTGTGGGTTCGAGTCCCTCTTCTGACCTTCTGTCGTTGGTATATGATATTTATATTTCGGATCTTACTCTAATATCAGTTTTCAGTTACCGTAGAAACGTTTTCGATGAATAAATAGAAGGAACATCGTGCAATTTAGAAAATTACTGACATTTAACACATACTGCTTAAACTTTTAATAAAAAAAAAAATTAAGCTTAATTAGAAAAGATTCCAGCATAATGACGAAGGCAAAATCCAGCACTAAAAGTATATATGGGTACATTACATACAACTTCAAGAACTAATTGTTTCCAACAAAAATATAGCTATCTCATCTACTCACAAATCTCACCTCAACATAAAGGGAATTCATTTAAAATTCGGCAAAATACAGGGTGCAAGTCTAATACGGGCGAAGCTCGCAACGGGTGTTAGTTTACGACATAATAAGTACATTCAAATAACTTTTACTTGAAATTAGAGCAACAAAATTTTCCATACAAAATAATTCAGCGCGCAATGTAGAGCAACATACGCGAGTTAAGCACTCGTTGACAGCTAATTTCAAAAGCAGATGACATAACTGCCATATCAACAATAACAAATGTTCGTACCTACATTGCTGCTCCGAAAATCTTTAAAAAATTCTGTGGGGTCGTAATTAAAAGTAACTTTAAAAAACCTTGTAATTCATGATTACACTAATGAATCCCATGCCTGGTTTAATTGATCGCCCGTATTAGATTTACACACTGTATATGCAACAATAATTTTGGCTGTTAAGTTATTAATTTAAAAAGTCTTCTTGGCAGGAGTTAAACACTATAAACGGTGGTTGCATATAAAAATCGCTAACTCAAAGAAAATCTACGAAAAGAAAGCAAAGAACGCTCACCATTGAGCCCGTTTACTCACAAAATTGCTCATTAAAAGACGCCATTTTGTTTTTTTATTGTTTTTCCTTGGGCGAAAACTACAAAATACAAAGTAACAGAAGGCTTGAAATGGTTAAAAGACCAATCAAGTGTGAGACCAAAATAATTATAAATGTACTACTAAATCCAGTTTTACTTGCGTATTATTGCGGCAAGTTTTAGAACAAAGTTATAATATGCAAAACAGACGAGCAGTCATTTGCCACTCACTCTTACACAAGGTTGTGTCTCTAAACCTGTAGCAATAACTTACAAGTATAAATTCAGCTTAACTAGGTAGTAGGTAGTGAATTTTAAACAAAAAAAGCATCATTATTTTTAAATGACTGACAATTGAAATTCACAACTTGGATTAGTGTGTCACACGCAAGTACTGATAGCTAGCGGAGTAAGTTTTTATTAGCAAAATACTGCCCAACGTAGATGCTAAGATCTGAAATCGAATTGGAGATCAAAAATGTAAACAAATGGGATACCACCACATAAAAATAATCGCGAAAGGTGGGTAATCTAAAATCATAGAAATACTTTTAAAAATGCGCATTTACATTCACTGATGGTACGTATAGTTTTTAAATTTTTTACTAATTTTTAATATCATTCATAATTTTTTTAATAATATATTTCTCTAGTGTTAATAAAATGTAGAGTGTTTAATTTATACTACTGGCAATGACAAGAAGTTTTAAACATTTGGTTCGCAGTTATAACAATCTACTTAAAAAAATCAAAACAAGATGGTGCTCCAAATGACTCTTTTATGACTTTATGAAAACTCCTAATATTTAGCATTACAAAGTACATGAATGCAGATTTTAGTATTTTTACCTACAAATCAATCATTTTAATTTTTTAATAGAAATAGATTCGATTGTAACTATACATGAAGACTGGAATTCGTTCCCCGACTATCCTAAAGATTAAAGTAACACAACATTGGTTTTCAAACATTGATTATGTTGATTATTTACATCATTCTAGCAAATTTTCTGCGTATTATTTTTGTAATCAGGAAGCGTGGACACTCAGCCGTATGTCCAAAAATTATGTTAATGATTGTGATACTTGTGTACCGAACATACTTTGACTTTCGCTTATCTATACGTAAACATTAAGCATTGTCTTAGGTTTAGCACCTGTAAGAATAGTTTGTAAGTGTGCAAATAAATAAAATCAAATAAATAAACCATCTCAAAATGCGACGTTAATTTATAAAGGTGTTAAAAAAGAAAAAGTTTTATACCCCTGGAATGTCACTTTAACATTGACTTTATAATGTCATGTCATTGTCATAGATTGTTTACATTTTTGATCTCTAATTCCATTTCAGAGCTTAGATAGACTACGGAGATGATATATGACACAAATAAAAGAGAAAGTAGCAATACTACGAGTAGGAGTTGAGCGACATGGCATAAGATAGACAATGCTGGAGACTGATTTATAGACAAGACATGCTTTTAAATATATGATGATGATGATGATGACCGCCCAACACCAATAGTAAAATGACGCCGTATTTCTTATTTTATTTAGAGACCAAGATATTATTTTTCAACAATCTTTTTCTATTTCTTTATTTGTATTACTCTCCTATTCGTCGTTTCAAATTTGGTTCTACTGTAATTTTCTCCCGTCTAAGCAGTAACTTACGGGAATTTTCTTGATTTCAAAATTAACGACTGAGC
>JALPQI010025122.1:0-24077 GCA_025490895.1 Thaumatotibia leucotreta
CCTACGAAGCTGGAGGTTCCGGGTTCGAATCTCGGCGAGGGCATTATTTGTGTATTTATTTATCACAAATGTTTGTTCCTTGGTCATGGCTGTCTATGTATTTAAGTATCTATATGTATCTATCTATTATATACAGGGTGTAATCGCGATTACATATCGCGATAAGTGTTTACAGGCCATAATTCCGTAATTATAAGAGATATCAGAAAATTTTTTACTGATATCGAAAGTGCATTACCCAACGAGTAAAATTACACTAATAACTTTTTTGAAATAAAATCATAAATATCTCAAATATTAACTTCAAACCCTCCAATACATTTAGTACGTAACCGTTCATTCAAAGACTAGTTTAATACGACTATTTTTTATTTAAGAATAAATGTTACATTCATTATTTAATAAACGGTAGTATTGTTATTTTATTACAATGTATTCGTACAAAAAACGAATCTCTAACAGTTAAATTTTATCTCTTACGACACCCGACATTCTTTAAGGCTGTGAGTCGTCATACTAAATGTATGGGAGCGTCTCTATTCGCATATGGGTAAGGCCGCGGATTTTGACGAATTCGGAGCTTAAAATTTGTCTTGCTCATAAAACAAAACTGATAACATCTTGAAAACTCTGATCAATTTTAAAATATTCCCCTATGCTCAGTTACATGTAATCAAATGAAATAGCTAATTTAGCTCTTTATTTAAAATTAATAAATAAATATTTCTGCCAAAAACGTAACGCAAGTCGAGTAATTTTTTCGACTACGAGTACTTAAAACCTTTTTTTTCATATTATTAGACTTGTCAGCATTAAATGTTTGATTTTAAACCAAATTAGAATGATAATCGATTGCTTCGTTCATTAAGGACTTATGACATGTGAACAATTTTACTGTTTTCTTTCCCTTTACTTTTTGGGTCACCAATTCCAATTTTTCGTTACGATACTTTAGTAACGCTTTTTTAAGGTCATATTTAAGCCAATGTTGGTAGAAATTTGTTTATCGACACTAGGAACTCTTATTCTAGTAGGGCAACACCCATAGGAACACTCACTCCCATTAATTCGTTAACAAATGGTTGTCACAGTGCACGCGGCGAAAGTTTTAGCAAAAAACGTCTAAAGTGGTAGTGTGATTTTTACGGTAAGTAGTGATTATTATTAAACGGCTGTTTTTTCATACGAAAGGGTTTAGTTTCAAACGTCAGTAGCATGTATTATTATGTTCAGATTGCAATTATTTACCAAGATAATCAACCTTTTTTCAAATATATGTTACACTTATGTTACGAATACGTTACATTTTTACAAAACGTAACGTATTTTTTATGTTACGTAACGAAAATATGTGGTAAAGGGAAGTGCACACAGAAATTTACTAATTTCAATGAGTTTTATTAGATTTTGAATGACAGCATACTGTAACAAGTGTTTGCGAAACAAATCAAATTATTTTGTTATTTAGATATTTTGATTTGCGTTTTTTAAGTAATTAGCTTTTTCCAGTGGGTAATTTTACCCCCCTAGGGCTAATGAAATACAGTATAATTATTAACGCGTTTAATAGTGTTAATTAATAACAGTTCAATTTCCATTTAAGCATTTATGGTGATTTATTTAGTTTATTTAGTTCCAAAGATTATGGCATTTAAACATTTATAAATACTGTTAATTTAAGTAATTACTAAGTATGAGAAATTACATTATATGGGTTGATTACTATATCTGATTAAAACAACTATTTAGTGATAAAAATATGTTTTTTTTTACGACCTTTATTTAATCAGAGTTCATACCAGTATGAGCTGAGCTTTATAGTAACTTTCGTTGCGTTTTATGGTAACGTAACGTATTTTTTAAACGGTTTTTATTAACTTCACCGCGTATCAACTGTCGTCGATGCTTCAAATCTTGTGATCGATTTTTTCGACCACTTCTACTGCACCGATATCAATAAAATTTGGAACTCTTATCAAGTCCCCATGACAATGCAATATTATAATATTTGTATCCTTGTATCCTCAAAGCCTGATGCTGCAGACGTACTGCTTACCTTAACCGAGAGTGTTAGACACGTGAAAATGAAAGTATAGCATGTTTGGCATAATCAAATACTAACAGCCTGATCTTGACTTCCAACTCCTCACTCCTGATGCTGCAGTACTGCCTACAATAACCGCAAGGTTTATCTTTTATCGATATCTTGATTTTAAAGAAGTTCTTTAGATATTAAGTAGAAACATGCGAATTTAATACTAACATCCAACTCCTCAAATCTGATACTCCAGTGTTACTGCCTGCCACAACCGCTAGGTTTAGCGATATGTAAACTTTGCAGTACTGCTTTAGATATTTGGTAGAAACATACGGATTTAATTATCATCATCATCATCATATCAGCTGAAAGACGTTCACTGGTGAATATAGCCCCCCCCCCCAAAGATTGCCACAAGGACCGGCCCTGTGCCACCCGCATTCAGCGACCTTCACCAGGTCACGAATCCACCTTGTGGGGGGCCTACCCACGCTGCGCCTTCCGGTACGTGACCGCCACTCGAGAATCTTACCGCCCCAATGGCTATCGGTTCCACGCAATCCACGCGCGACGAGCCCCGCCCACTTCAGTTTAGCGATTAGAAGAGCTATATCGGATACTTTGGTTCTGCTGCGTATGGTCTCATTTGTAATCCGTCTCGCAGAGAGACTCTTAGCATTGGCCTCTCCATTGCCCTTTGGGTGACTTTGAGCCTTCTTATGAGGCCCATTGTAAGCGACCACGGTTTAGTACCGTATGTCATTGCTGCGGCCCTCCGGCTGATAGACTCATAGAGTGACAGTGAGAGTGGTTCGCGTAGGGAGAGCAGTCGGGCCTGCGGACCTCCAACTGATAGAGTGACAGCGTGAGTGAATCGCGAAGGGCGAGCCGTCGGGCCAGCGGCCCTCCAGCTGATAGAGTGACAGCGTGAGTGGTTCGCGTAGGGCGAGCCGTCGCGCCTGCGGCCCTCCAGCTGATAGAGTGACAGCGTGAGTGGTTCGCGTAGGGCGAGCCGTCGCGCCTGCGGCCCTCCAGATGATAGAGTGACAGCGTGAGTGGTTCGCGTAGGGCGAGCCGTCGGGCCTGCGGCCCTCCAACTGATAGAGTGACAGCGTGAGTGGTTCGTGTAGGGCGAGCCGTCGCGCCTGCGGCCCTCCAGCTGATAGAGTGACAGCGTGAGTGGTTCGCGTAGGGCGAGCCGTCGGGCTTGCGGCCCTCCAGCTGATAGAGTGACAGCGTGAGTGGTTTGCGTAGGGCGAGCCGTCGGGTCTGCGGCCCTCCAACTGATAGAGTGACAGCGTGAGTGAATCGTGAAGGGCGAGCCGTCGGGCCTGCGGCCCTCCAGCTGATAGAGTGACAACGTGAGTGATTCGCGTAGGGCGAGCCGTCGGGCCTGCGGCCCTCCAGCTGATAGAGTGACAGTGAGAGTGGTTCGCGTAGGGAGAGCCGTCGGGCCTGCGGCCCTCCAACTGATAGAGTGACAGCGTGAGTGAATCGCGAAGGGCGAGCCGTCGGGCCTGCGGCCCTCCAGCTGATAGAGTGACAGCGTGAGTGGTTCGCGTAGGGCGAGCCGTCGGGCCTGCGGCCCTCCAGCTGATAGAGTGACAGCGTGGTTGAATCGTGTAGGGCCAGCTGTCGGGCCTACGGCCCTCCGGTTGATAGACTGACAGCGCAGGTGGTTTGCGTAGGACGTGCACTCGGACCTGCGGTCCTCCAGTTGATATACAGAGAGTGTGAGTCTCTCGGATTCACGTAGTGCGTGCCATAGTGCCGTCGGGCCTATGGCCCTCCGGTTGATAGATTGCATGGATTGACCCTTTAGGCCCTCGGTTCGCGTCGGACTTTCCGTCAAAAAGACCTGCGGTCCTCCGGTTGGTCGACTTAGAGAATGAGTTTATATTTTATAGTCTCGAAATTCGACTTGTATAAAAATTTAAACTCGAAATTCTCAAACCAAATTGATTGATATATTCCTTATTGTCAGATCTCTGTTATCTAAGGTACCTACTTATTGTATGAATAACACGTCCATTTGAGATACTTCGGGCATTCAACCTTACATTAACCACGCCGAGCCTTTGGTTTTTATTTATCAATCGAGATATTAAATTAAAAAAAATGGTGTTGGATTTCTAAAAATATCTATTCAGCAGGGATTCGCCTCCCGTTACACATAAAATAATGTCCATTACGTTTACATATGTGTCGTGATTCGTGATGAAAGCGCGAGAGTATAAACGCTACTTAGCATGCATACTTAATTGTATTACATATTACAAACAACATCGGTATAGTATCGGAAATCAACTTAACAATTGCACTAAAAACTTGAAAATAAAATAAGTAAAAAAAGTTTTAAGTTAAACGGTTTTTATTGCACCAAAAACTAGAAAATAAAAATTTGTTATAACTAACCGTAGATGCAACTTTCTGTAGATTACTCACGTCAAACTATTACCACTGTAGTTTTCCCAAGTCAGATGCTGAAAGCCACGTTTAGCCTCTATGTCAGTGGATTAAGCGTTACCTAATCGGAAACTTTTACTAAACTAAAATAAAAACGTGGGGCGTAGGTATTATGAAGAAAGAAACATACAAGTTCAAAATATGTAATTGTAGCTTTAATTTTGCAATTAATCATCCATCTGTTCCAACACTCCTACAGAGGTAAATAACTTTTATCAAGGCCAGAACAAAACTTATTACACTATTGCTGTCTTGATTTCTATGTGTGTTCTTAAATAACTATAGTGACTTAAACACAATTGCGTACGCCCCACGTTTTTATTTTAGTTTGGTAAAAGTTTCCGATTAGGTAACGCTTAATCCATTGACATAGATGCTAAACGTGGTTTTCAGCATCCGACTTGGGAAGACTACAGTGATAAAAGTTTCACGTGTCTAATCTACAGAAAGTAGCATCTACGTATTGTTACAACTAATTTTTATTTTCTAGTTTTTGGTGCAATAAAAACCGTTTAACTTAAAACTTTTTTTACTTATTTTGTTTTATGTTATATCTGTGTCACATTCGTCAAAATCCGTGGCCTTACCCATATATTCAGAAAAAGTTATTATTATTAATGTAATTTTACTCACTGGGTAACGTTCTTTCGAAATCAGTTAATAGTTTTCTGATATCTCTCATATTTAAACTTATAAATGAAGGGTCCACGGAATAACATGTCTAGTCAATTCAAATTTCAGAAGGAAAATCAACCTTTCTTATAATAGATTGTGGTGCAAAGTTGCCCTGACTTTTAGAAGGACTAAACATGTTCTTTCCGTGGACCCTTCGAATGCTCTCTTACCGCCGTCGCCGTCACCACACGGCGAGGTACATAGATCTTGACTGATTATTCTAAATGGAAGCATAAAATGAGAGGGAATAAGCAAGAGCATAAATTTCAATCGATACACAAACCTAATAGCATCTTCGTCAACTCTCTATCCTTTAAACCTGCTTGTCAAGCTAATTTTAATTACCAACTAATTTCCGAGCTCCCAACGAACTGCAACAAATTGACATCCAGGAAGCCGAATAAAACAAAATAGAGGAAAACATTCGTATACTCTTATACATTTCACACTGGCTATCAAACTACACTCTAGAGCCAGTTGCCGAGGGTTTCATTTCCAACTCGATAATGGTGAGATAGGAGGTTTTCGTTCTTAGGATTTTGTTGGGAAATTTGGGACGTTAATCGGCTCAGCGTAGACAGGTGGACGAGTTTTAATTCTGGACGAATTGCACGCTTAAGAGTTAAAGCGGATTGGAGTTGATAACTGCGAGAAAGTTGATGGCGGCGATTTAACCCTCTAATGCATAAGACAGACAAAATGCATTTAAATTTGAACCCAATGGCGTCAATAGAGTTCAAAACGTATTAAGTGGCCGTACGTATACGTAGGTATTAGACGGTTAGGCTGCGTTTCCACCAGAGATGTGCGAGGATTGTTTCCATACAAATGACACCTCGCTCGAGTCATTAATAGGTGTCATAATATTTGTATGGAAACACATCCTCGCATATCTCTGGTGGAAACGCAGCCTGAAGGTTGCACATTTAATGCATAACGTTCAACCTTACATCTCTCAACAAGCAATTATTTTATGTAGATCACATATAAAATAATAATTATAATACCTATTTTGATATTTATATGTTTCAGGGATTTCGTGGCGGCTTTATTTATGAAAAACGATAAGTAGATATGTAGTGGTGTTCAGATATGAATAATTGGTCTTTCTTGGCTTTTTGCGTATCTGCATGTCTTCAAGTTTTCGACTCCGGCATCTAAAGCGCGGTCATGGAGCAATTAAATTCCAAACTGGCGTATGTATACCTATTTCAATACTAGGGCTACATTGAATTCGAGGAAATATTGAAGAGCAATATCTCTGCCTTTCAACCAATATTGAATTAACGATTATTGAAAGCTTAGAAACTACGTACCCCGTCCTTAAGCCAATGCCACATCCTTTGAGAACCGGCACCCTCCATTAGATCAATGAAAGGACTCAAATTTAAGTTATCAAAAGCATAATAGTAGCAAATAATGTAATAACAAGGTGTCATGAAATTGCCAGAGTATACAGGAATATTGTGCCCAATGGAGTCATCTTTGTGAGGGTCGTTTGTCTCTTATATGTAGTCCCGCTAATCATAAGTTTCAATGACATCTGAGTAAAAACTTAGTAAAGATACATTATTGTCTATTTGCAATATTTATAATGTATGTCTTATTAATCCTAGGTATTTTTTTAACAGTAGTTGTTTATTGTTTATATTTGCATTCATTGTAAGTTACAGGTGATAAATACCAAGAATATACTTACCTACCGTACTAAATATTCACACTTTATTATTTCGTTGCTGTATTCAAGTATTTGTGGGTGAAACAGCACTCAAATTTGATTGTTATTCTTGGATCCTACAGATAAAATAGGTACCTGTTTTTTTATTTGGACATGTGATAAAAGTTAAAAGCAGAGTCGAATTATCCAACGATTTTATTATCAGAATAAACATAATTAAATCAACCAAATTTCACGCACACAAGCAATTCATGCTTGAACGTAAGAAAAATTGTTTTTATTTTATTCTGTGATCCTTTTAAAAAGGCACTTTTCAACTGTAGAGCTCAAGAATCATTCTAATATTCGATTGAAATCAAAAGTGAAGATAAAACGAACCCCAAATCTTCAATCAGACAACACAGACGCAACATCCATGGGATTTACATAATACAAGCAAATAATAATGACAAGGTATCTGAAGCCCTGTGATCAACAATCAGTGCCTATAATTATATCACGATACCTATTTATATTGCTGTTTCGTGTAGGTAACTTTATTGTGAATTGGAGTGAAAAGGGGTGAAATTGTAGCTTTAGGTGCATCTGCAGGTATAGATGTGTATTTTACTATGGATTATTTGTCGGCCTCGGTAGCCTAGTTGAAAGTGAAGCCTACGAAGCTGGGGGTTTCAGGTTTGTATCCCGGCGAGGGTATTTTTTGTGTATTTATTTGTCACAAATATTTGTTCTTTGGTCGTAGCTGTCTGAGTATATACCTACGTATCTATATACAGGGTGTAATCGATAAGTGTTTACAGGTCATAATTCCGTAAATATGACAGATATCAGAAAACTTTTAAGTGATATCGAAAGTACGTTACCCAACGTGTAAAATTATACTAATAACTTTTTCGAAATAGATGAAGTAATATTAAAAATACTAAGTTAAAACGCTCCCATACATTTAGTATGACGACTTACAGCCTTAACGAATGTCGGGTTCGGGTAATCTCTTACGGGTTCGTAAGAGATAAAACTGTTAGAGATTCGTTATCTGTACGAATACGTTGTAATAAAATAATAATACTACCGTTTATGAAATAACTAATCTAACATTTATTCTTAAATGAAAAGTTTGTTATCTTTGAATGAACGGTTACCTACTAAATGTATGGAAGGGTTTGAAGTAAATATTTGGGATATTTCTGATTTTATTTCAAAAAAGTTATTAGTTTAATTGTACTCGTTGGGTAACGTACTTTTGATATTAGTTAAAAGTTTTCTGATATCTCTCATACTTACGGAATTATGGCCTGTCAAACACTTATCGATTACACCCTGTATATCTATCTATTATATATATCGTCGCTTGGTACCCACTTCACGAGCCTTAATTGAGCTTACCGTAGGACTAGATTGATTGGTGTAAGATGTCCCAAGATATTTATTATTATTTTTATTTATACACATGTTGTAAATCTTTAGTGAGGATGAAATTGCCGTTAGTGATTCCGACACGTACAGAAAATAATCTGTATAGGTATATAAAATGTTGTGAGCTTGACTTCCAGCTGCCGAAGAGAAGTTTCATAAGTTGCGAACCTTCTGTGGAGAATGTTCTCGGCAATTTTAATTTTATGAGCAATATAATCATACTAAAACCGTTGTATATACAATTATACATGCCTTTTAAGGTTTAGTTTATGCTTTGTTTACAATTGCGAAATACAATATTCTTCATAAAAACATGTATAAGTTCTCATGGAAACATTCTCAGTGAGAACTTAGATACTCTTAAACTCTCATGAAAATTCTCGGAAATTTCCGAGTACATTCCCGTAATTTTGAGAATGTTTTGTAACTTGTACATTGTTGCTTCCAGCCAATCTTCTATAAATGTGTGTAAAAAAAGATAATTTGATTTTTATCAAAATTCAGAATACGCTTAAATGGCTGTTTTATCTTCCAAGAACAAACTATATCTGTCAGGTAAAAGTTAACTGTTCTTTTTTTATTTGCCTGATATTTTATCAGACGGATACGAGTATCGACTAGTTGAGTTAGTACCTAGTATAAAACAGTATACACATAATTAATGATTCAATATATTCTCATTATCCACTCTTTTGGCCGTTTTGCCTTCGACACAGTTTTCCTAATTTAAAACAGCGGTATGAGATAATACTTTACCATTAGGTGGCCCGTATTCTTGTGTATATGTCGTAGGATGATTTGATACTTCGAATCTTCGCGAAAATCCTAGGTTGATACTTCGAATCTTCGCGAAAATCCTAGGGGTTTTGCAAACTAACCTAACCTAACCTATTATCCGTGTTTTCGCAAAACCACTAGGATTTTCGCGAATATTCGAAGTATCAAATCATCCTACGACATATACATTTCGTGGTATAAAAAATCATTGCAAACCACAATTTAACTATATCAGAGCAGCAGGGCTAATAAACATTTAAATTCATTGTTTATTCAACGCGTTCAGCAGGCTTAGCACATGATTGGTGCGACAGTATGTCGCCGCGAGAAAGATCTCCCGTCCTTCACTAGCTATATTAACAAAAGAGGGACGGATAGACTATCTCTCGGCGAGATATTGCCGCGCCAATCATGTGCTAAGCATACTGGGGTAGTAAACCTGATTGCCTGTTTACGACTCCTGCACCTGCACTGCTCTCTTGAGTGTCATCGAGCTTTAAACGGAAAGGTTGCGCGCCACTGGACAATATCAATAATATAAAAAGGCGTAAAAGGTAATACATTATGTGTTACTTATGCCGTTTTAAAATTGGAAAATAGAGCGAAAATTGTAGCGGGTGTGTTAGATCTTTTGCCTTAGGTAATAAGGTTGAATTTGAGTGTTGCAGTGGTACCAAATCGTTAGAACGATTGCTTGGGTAAAGGAATGGGAAGATGAGAGGGCTTGACTGTAATGGTGAAGGTGTGCGATTTATTTTATTTTTATCCGAATATTGGGACATTGGGAATATTGGGACATTATTTGTGACAAAATCATGCAGGTGCTTTATTAATTTGTTCCTTTCGTGTTTGATCATTTATATCGTTATAAGGTTAATTTATTAACAAAAAAAAATTACCGCTAAACATATAACATATATTTTAGTAGCCAATATTACATTGCTGCTAAGTAAATCTTTAAAAATATATTGTATGAGATAGGTAAGATTGGCACAGGACCGAGACAAATGACTAGCCAATGATGATGATGATTATTAATTAAGTGTGTCATCGGAAAAACAAAAGTTGTCCACTCGGTGGTCAAAAGTTAACAGCTTTTATAAGTCTATGCTACGATTACATAGGGTTGTAGAACGGGGAGCCTAGTTGTACCAGTATGTTTTATCGTAAAATTAGTACACGAACTCCTTAACTTTATGTATGTCCACCGAAAAGACGATAACCTAAATCTGACAATGACTGAAGTGTAAGGTAAAAACTCTTTATTATATTACAGATGACGCTTATGAATCATATGTCTTTCGTCCATCGCCCGTAATAAACTTAAACACTATACATATCCACTTCATAAACGAATCGAAGCGCGGCTTACATCAATTAAGGTAAACGGCCACTATTACGTGATAGTACGCTATTACGGTAGTTTTCACTTCCGCGCAAATAATAAGAAATCAGAATATCCTATGTTTAAATTATAAACGGGTAAAAAATCTACGTTATTTAAGGTTTTTAACAAACGAAATTTCAAAATTATTATACCTATACTTTCCGCGATATGTCACTCGGAAAAGTCAGTGTGCTGCGAACAGCTATTTGGTGTGCACGCGCCGAGCGTAGCCGTAAGGTTCGCGCTCTCATTTGTTAAGCTCATAAAAAGCCAAAGGTAAGTCCTTTTGATTTGAAATTTCTAGAGTGTTTCTTTGAGTTCTTTAACTAACGATTTGACACAGAAAAAGGTAATATTTAAACATAGAAGTTGCTAAAAATTGCAATTGATCGACTCACGGAATAAGGTGCACCTAATTTTTGGTATGTCCCTTATTTCGTGATACTACCGAAATAAGGAAATTTTTGACTTATTTTAATTGATTGTTTATTAATATAACAACTAAAGTAAATTGTATTGTAAATGAAAAACTAGATACTGTATTTACTTAAGTTTACTTTGAGCTAATTCCGGTATAGGTTTTTTTCACTTGAATTCTCATAAAACGAGCTTAAACCTGACCCATGTTCACAGTTTTTAGGTAAATTCACATATTACTTACCAGCATAAATGTGGTTATAATTAGGTTTACTTTACTTATTGTTGTGTGTGTTTGTTACATTTAAGATTGTTTATAACTCATCTACGTAATTTATATATTAACTTAAAAAAATAATCGCGGGAATTTCAAAAAGTCAGTATCACGAAATTAGGAACCAGCATTTATTACTTTTCCCTAATTTCGTGATAGTGTAAACTATAGTAGTGGGTAACAAACAGACATGTAAGTATCGTAAATTTACCGATAGCGAGACAGTAGGGTAGACCGAGGAGAATCGGATCACCTGGCGAATCGGATCAAGGTCAAAAATACCTATATTACTATATTAATGTTTTACATTTCTTCAAATTGAGCGCAATTCAGTTGAGCCACATTTTCTCGTAGGGTAGACCGAGGAGAATCGGATCACCGGGCGAATCGGATCAAGGTCAAAAATACCCATATTAGTGTTTTACATTTCGTCAAATTGAGCGCAATTAAAATGAGTCACATTTCCTCTCTTTGTCCTCGATCGTTTAGTAAAATAATAGTTATTTATGTGGCTGGCGCATAATAAGAGGCATTAAACACGAGTGTGGTTTTATGAAACGAGCCGTAGGCGAGTTTCATAATATGATCACACGAGTGTTTTGATGCCTAATAATGTACAGTCACATACATAACCGTATACTTAATTACTTATGTTCTGATTTTCATTTAAGGTAGACCGAAGCGAATCGGATCAAGGTCCGAAATCTCTACGTATATTTTTTCATTAACGATTAAGGACAACGAGAGGAAGTGTTGCTCAACTGAAGTGTGATATTGAGCACACTTAGTATTTAAAAAAAATCTTCAAATTGTTGAAGAATCTTTTAAAATACTAAGGGTGCGTTTTACCAAATTTTGATTCTAAGAATAATGCTTACTCTGGGATAGTAATGTCAAAACTCCATAGTAATTAGTCACTAGTATCTGAGAGTAAGCGCTATTCTTAGAATAAAAGTGTGGTAAACTCGAGCCTTAGAGATTTTGGACCTTGATCCGATTCGCCCGCTGATCTGATTTACCCCGGTCTACCCTAATTAATGTTTATTTCGTTATCAATCAAAGAGAGGTTTTTTGTTTATTGTTTAATGTTCAAATTTATTTAAGTTAGTTTTTAACCACCTAAAGAGTATCACGGTATGCAAATCGGTAGATTTTATCTTGTTTAATTATTAAGAAATAAAAACTTTAAGCTAGATCTCATTTAACCGTGTTGTTTCATTTAAATGATATCCGTATGGTATCTTAACTTAAGCAAGTTCGTTAAAAATAACATTTTGTTAAAGAAACAATAGTCATTTACTCTAAATATCTTTATCACGAAATAGGGGCCGCAAGTTCACGAAATTAGGAGCAGCGCCGAATTTTATCACGTAATAGGCAGCAAATAAGACGTTCACAATTAAATTAATATATAAAAAAGTTTAAGCAAAATCTATAAAATGTATGCATAAACTAACTGTCAAGAATCAATATAACATATTCAAAAGCTTTTGTAGTGGTATCTTGCTAAGATTTTTATTTAAAAATACACAAAGTCTCGAGACCCTTAACATACCGTAATAGGGGACATTTACCTTAATACCAAAAACGTGAATTATAATTAATTCCACGTATAAATGTAAAACAATCGTCAAACAAAGTCTCACTGAAAGGTGATCAATCTAATGTAATCCTCGATCACTCTGCCTCCATCAGCTTAATCTAATAACTCCGCTTTAAACCATTTAAACAACCTGAGTCCGTATTATATTCGCTTGCCGAATAATCGTCAGGTAGACTAGTAGAAACCCCATTATACGAACCATTATATTACTAAAACATAGTTAGTAAAGTTAACATTGGGTAATGGTACGTCCGGATCTTCAATTATCCGAACACAGTCATTTATCTATATAAACAAATATTTTTATTGTATAAATATCAACCAAAAATTGTAATTTTTTTTGTTGACGAAACAACGGTAACTAAACTAAAAACGGGACCCGTGACGCATGTATTTTTTTTTTAATAATTTATTCCGTTTTATTCTCGTTTTTAGTTTAGTTACCGTTGTTGCGTTAAAAAAGGGAGTTTTTAGAAAGAGTAGTCCAGTGCTACTTAATAAGCTATAAGGGTGCGGCTCCACTGACGCGGAGCGGAGCTGTGGGAGCTCGGCCAATGAGACCGCATCACAGTGTTTCGAATTCGAATTTGAAGAATATAATTGGTCAATTTTGCACAGCTCCGCTCCGCGTCAGTGGAGCTGCACCCTTATAATATAAAACTGCCCACACATAATTTTTTAGCAAACGATTTAAGGCTGACAGACAGTTTGGTACAGTGTAATGTAACCCACACTAAATAAACACTTATAATAATAATAATAGATAATTGGATTTATGTAGACATATTGCGGATCCAATACAATACAATAGCACATTGTGCATCAAGGGAGGTAAGTACGGAATCACTAACGTGAGTGTTAGAAGCCCGACGCCATTAGGCGGAGGGCTTTTATGACTCGAGTTAGTAGTCCGCTTACCTACCGTGATGCATATAATGTTTTTCATCACACTTGCCGACAAAAAAATAAGTTTGAAGACATAATATTATTAAATGACGTACTGACATTTCTATTACTCCCTAGGGAATATCACTTTTCTGTTACTCACGCTACGCGCGCAAGCAATGGCGCGCTTAGACAGCAAGTGTGATGAAATAACTATTTATGGCACCTCTAAGACAAATACAGAACAAATAATGAAAGTATCTACACGTTGGAAAGAGGTAGGTAAACAAAAGGCGGCCTTATCGCTAAAGACTGATCAATTTCAGACAACCTTCGGATAGAGGAAATAAAGTAAAAGCTTCCTTTGTTATTTAGTAAGTAAGTAATAAAATAGAGTATTTTTTGCAATAAACATTATCAGATGGGTACCTATCTACCCTTAATAGAAAAGAAACTTATGTAATGAGTATAATCAATGATTATAATTAAATAGTCTAGTCTGCTGGGACCAAGCAAAGGGAATAGCAATGCGACCTGCGCCTTTCATAATAAATCTAATCTAACCCACTCAATATTGCACCTCTGTCTGTTTCTAATCAAAGCGATTTCAACCTTAATACTTGATGATAAGGATTTATTAAGAGCACATTTATTTATGTAATTTAACCCAAAACTCACTTCAGAAAATGCAGCTTAAAGAAGCAATTTGAAATCTTAATTCGTAAGCAATAACGCTTTCCAAAGTGAATGGGTAATTTGGTAATAGACTCCAAATTGCAACATCTTTAGTTTTAAACGACGTAAGATAATAGGAAAGGTAAAGACGGTTACGACGTTTTAAAACTGGTAAAGAGGAGGATTAGACACGGTAGATAGGAGATATTAATCCGTCAGATCGTGATTACATTCAGTGGCACGGAGCTAGGTAATATATTCGCTAAGGTGTAGGTAGGGATGGGACACGACACCGGATATTATGTCGATATCGATTACGATTGGTCAATTTACTGTCAGAAGATTTTTTATTGAAAAGGCTAGGTTAAGGTTTTGGGCTCGTCACTTAGGAATGAATGTTCATTAACCCAATTATAAAATTCTTGGATGATAAAAAGGCTCAGCTAGGTACTAAAATACAATATGTTCAACTATGTAGATATGTATCCATTAAATGGTGCATAGTTAAACCTAGAATATGTATTAGATAAGTAAACAGGTTCCACAATAAATTATTCAATTGGTATTTGAAGATTTTGACACGACCTTCAGTGAAGACTAATTGTTTGATAGTTTTGATTTGTATATTATCCTGCAATTTAAGATATATTCTATCTTTCAGATTATTTGACTACAAAAGTTTACACAGAAAGTGCTGATTATATGTACCTACCTAATTCATATTTATCAGTAGCCTGCGCTGCTAAGCACATACCTCTTCTCACAATAATAATTGCATTGTTAGTTATAATATTATTCAATCCGCGTAACCATTTTGTCTTTTATGATTTCTTAAGATATATTTCTTTACCCAAAGATACCATGTTTGATATTAAGGTGATAATACCAAATGTCAGCTTTTTCTGAAAGCCCTAAAATCAATATTACATTACACAAATATACCTTATTATCTAGACGTTAAGAGGGATCCCCATTCCCCACTCAGCATGTTGCCATGGTAAACCATGGCGTTGGTTTTCAGAGGGGACCTAACTCAGTTAATACAATTAATACAGTAACACTAAGATATTACAACCTAAAACTTAAAGAGTACCAGAAGTTTGGTCAACATACAGAAGAAAAATGAAATAAATGCATGTGAAATAAATAAATATTTTCCGACCTTGTAAAACATGGCACCTTCTCTAGCTACAGATGACCGGCGATATAATTCCAAAATTATCGATACGTTGCCGGCCCTACACGTCGATATCCGCGCGTGCCGCAGCAAGCGACGCGCGTCTTACCACCTCCGGTATCGATAACTTAGGTGCAACTCTGTTCTTACCGGGCTGACCGTTTATCTTGGTGAAAATTGTTTGCCTACCGATTCGGCCCTTTGCTGTCGACACATTAGATAAAGTCCTTAAAGGATCGCAGGAGTCCTGTTACCGTAGTTGTTTATCATCCTGTCCTGCGACAAGTATGTTTTCCAAACAAGTAGTGTTAGAAAACAGTTTTTATAATATAACGGTGGTAGCAAATTACCTACTTAAATAAGGGACTATCTTAAATAAATCATAAGCAGCAGAACTCTGCTAAATTGACTTATTTTTGATACCAGCGGCTAACGCAGCTTAAAGTTCGATCCATCTAATTTCCAATGTTCGTAAGATGCTTTTGAGTGTTTTTAAATAAGAAATTCTATTTTAGAATTATAACTAACGTGAGACTCAAACATATTTAAATATTTATCAAACGGGTTACTCACGTAATTTAAGTCGATAATTGCCGTGGATCGAAACATGTCGAGCTATTATCGACTTAAATTAGTTGAGGTGTGTTGAGTGAGTGAGTAACCCGTTTGATAAATATTTAAATAAGAAATTCTATATTTATAAGTTTGATGCCAAATGATACGAACAGAAATATGATAAACAGTTTTTTGGGCTACTCTATAAAAATTATTGTTAAATATGTTAGGTATTTAATTTTAATCTGGGTAGGTAGTATATGACAGCAAAACATCCCAGCACTTTGAGATGCGGCGCGGTGTGCGTCAGGGTTGCGTTCTGGCACCCACACTGTTTGGTATTTTCTTCTCACTACTTTTAAAGGTTGCTTTTTCAAATAACCAACAGGGGGTGCATTTGCATACAAGAGTCGACGGGAAGTTATACAACATCTCTCTCCTCAAATCCACAAAATATCGCGAGGACTTCTTCGTCGACAGTCTCTTGTTTGCTGACGATGCAGCTTTTGTGGCGAGCTCTGCAGCCGAGTTACAAAGTATCATGGACAGGTTTTCGCGGGCTTGCACTTTGTTCTCCATGTCCATCAATGCCAAAAAGACAGTAGTGTTAGTGCAGGGCTGTGCGGAAACACCCAGAATATTCGTGGATGGCACAGTTTTGGAAGTCGTCGATAAGTTTTGCTACCTTGGGTCGACCGTGTCCAACAATCTCTCGCTTGATGCAGAGATCGATATCCGTATTGGCAAAGCGGCGAACATGTTCGGGAGGCTCCGTTCAAGAGTATGGTCTAACAAACACCTCACTATTGGAACCAAAATTATAGTATACCAGACTTGCGTTCTAAGCATACTTTTGTACGGAGCAGAAACCTGGACGACGTATGCAAAACAGGAACGACGGCTAAACACTTTTCACATGCGCTGTCTACGCAACATTTTTGGCATAACTTGGCAGGACAAAGTGACAAACCAAAAGGTCCTTGAGAAAGCGCAGCTGCCCAGTCTTACCGCTCTTCTCAAACAGAGACGATTGCGTTGGCTGGGGCATGTGCACCGAATGGAGCCCTGCAGAATACCTCGACGTGTCTTGCTGGGTGCAGTCGCGTTTGCTAAAAGGAACGTTGGAAGACCGATGCTGCGCTTCAAAGACTGTGTTAAGCGAGACATGTCTGCATTTGAAATCGACCATCAGGGCTGGGAAACCCTAGCCGAAGACCGTGGTCAATGGCGAAAGCGTGTTGTGGAGGGGAGAAGGCTATGCGACGAAGCCTGGTTTAATCTGTTAGAGAGCAAGAGGTATCGCAGAAAGCAAACAGAGACTGTAACCTCAGGTGGTATGAGTTTTCTCTGCCAAAAATGTGGCAGGTCGTGCCGTTCGCGAATTGGCCTCCACAGTCACCAAACCCGTTGTCGAAACAGCAATGTGTAAATCGTCTGCAATAGACGCAAAGGCCTGTGATGAGGTAGCTAGTAGCTACTAAGTACCTCATGTTTTATATTAGACATGATATTTCCTACTTTCCTACGTGTTTCATTTAATTTTACAATAAATATGAGTGGAATAGGAATATCATCTAATAAAGTCTAAAAATAATAACTCAGATATATTAATCTCCGTCTCAAAATTACGTTTTTTATAAACATGTTTCAAAACATTAACACTGGATCTTAAAACTCCAAGGTGCCGCACTTGACGTTTTTTCGCGTCCGTCAAAACAGGAAGTTGCCCAAAGCGCTTCCGGCCGATAACAACATCCGGCGAAGTTCCCAAACTTCCCAAAACTTTGGGAACAGGTGCCAGTTTCGGATAAAAATTTCCACCTCTTGTTGCCAGTTGGAGATCTTTTTATGGGGATAAGTTGGAGATACAATGTTGGGTGGATAATAAATTCGAGATGGTTTGTGTCAGGTTAGTTTCGGAGTTTGGAGGTGTTTCCCTGAGGCTTAGAGGGTGCTGAACTGGCTGTATTATTTTGCATTAAATATTTTACATTTGAGATTTACCTAGAATGCCTAATCACTCAATCAGTAAGTTTATAGCGGTTCCATTGTCTGATATCGTTGGTGACATAGAAATGTTGTCGGTCTACTCGTAGTCTTACGTTTTCGGTACGTCAATCCAAAATCACTAGTTTATTTTTAAGCCCCATTCCCTACCAATACATTTTATGAGCGAAATACATCGTGAGGAAACCGTTATCCTCCCAAAAACACTATTGCTGGGAATTGTACAATGTACGTCAATGAGCACACATAAGTATAAGTACACAAAATAAGTAATAGTAGATCTACAAAATTTGCATGCTGCATAGGTGGCTAAATAGAAGGACTCATGATATTTATGTATATAACAACATTGTGAACTACTCTTATTTTACGCAAATTAATGATTATGTTTGTGATTATGATTACATAAATTAATAATTATTATCCAAAGGATAAAAACTTTATGTCCACAATTCAACTAACAAAAATAATTGCATCATAATCCCTGTATTTATGTACACCTAGTTCATAAAGCCTGTTAAATATGAGATTTTTTTTTAAATTTTAATTTGGAGAAAATTAAGTATGAGTATTTATTCTTAGTTTTGTATACTGATCTGATACGATTAAAAACAAATATGTTAGTATTATCTTTATTGGACTTATACTCATGAAATATTATTACAGCTTTTTCAGTTTTCACTATTATGTTACCGATTTTAGCGGCTCAAAACAGACACATTTTTCAACATCCCTCAACCTGAAAGCCTCTGGCGAAGCAATAAAAAGTTCCCGACACTCCATAATTCGGCACCTACTCGTACAGGAGGTAAAAATTACTTAAAAGTTTTATAAACGCGTCAGCGGCTGACGGCGGGCATTTTTCATGAGTCGGTAAAACGGGAAGATATACTATGTATATTGTATCCTATAGTGTGGACTCCAACTCCTCCTGCGATGCCGTGTGGTGACGGCAGTAAGAATACATTTTGTCACCACCCAACTCCTACTGCGGGTGTCGTAAGAGTCGACTAAGGGATTGAAGTGTCACTGACCATTTTACAAGATTGATGATAGTCATCATAGTGGACACATTACTGCGATCGTCAATCCTCTTGCCCAGCGTGGCGATTATAGGCATTTACCTCCTGACGCATAGTTAATAAGAGAGGCCTACGTCCAGCGGTGGACTAACATAGGCTGATGATGATGATGATGATGATAGTGTGGATAGGATTACAGGAAAATAAAAATAAACCTATCTATATTTTATCCTATCACTTTGTCGGCGTCATTAATACGTATACTTGGACCAAATTGCTAATTTGTAGTACTAACGGCCACTGGGCTGTGCTGCGGACAGACAGACGGACATGGGGCAAGGGTTGCTAGTTTTTCTCGGAGGTGTGCAGCAGCGTTCCCGAAGCCCCGCACACAGGGCGAGCGGTGGACAACCCTAGGGGGGCATTTCTCAGAGCGTAAATAAACGGACATCTCATTCATCTGGTCACGTTTTTTTGAAAGCGGTTGCATCTTTTGGTACCATTTTCGGTCGTCAGATACAGCACCCGTTTCTCTATAAGACAACCAAAACCAACCTCAAATCATTCGACCACTTCCAAAAAAACGTGACCAGATGAAAGATCAGAGAAATGAGATGTCCATTTACGCTTCGAGAAATGCCCAGGGTCCGTGCGAGTCGGACATAACCACCCGGTTGCTCCCGGGCCGGGTGGTATCCATAACAGATTCCCCTGGGTTAGCAAAAAAAGGGTTCCTAGTTTACTACATAACCCTAAAAAGGACAGCTAATATTTGTCTCACAGATATATTTCTCTTTATCTGATAAAGTTCTCGAGTGGCCACGTACCGGAAAGCTAAGCGTGGGCACACCCCCCACAAGGTGGACTGATGACCTGGTGAAGGTCGCAGGAGTCCGCTGGATGCGGGTAGAGTAGGACTTCTTATTGTGGCAATCTTTGGGGAGATATGTTCAGCAGTGGACGTCTTTCGCCTGATATGATGATGATAAATTCCCGTTTATATTAACGTAAAATCTTCAAGACCGTTAACTTCTCAAATTGTATAGCCATTGAGCACCCAATTTGCACCTCGTAAACAAAATTGCACAGAATTCAAATGAGCCCACCTTAAACGACGTCACTCCTCGCTGTCACCAACACACCACTATTCTCTACTTACCAACTCCACTTTACACTCCTATTCACCCTTAAACCATTACGAATACGGTTTAAAATTATTATTTAAATTGAATTGGGTTATGTCATAATTATGTCCAGAACCAAGTTTACTTAACAGTTCATTTAACCGCTAAATTATTTCTGATAGAGTTCATTTTTGCCTGTGTGGAAGAGTTTTATTATATTGTAAGTGTGCGTTTAATTTTTGCTCAGCGAGAATTAGCGGATGCGTCTGACGTCCGGAAATGAAAGGTACCTGGAAGTTGGCACCTTTCTTATTTCTTTGAGGTGTTTAGGGGAATGTTTGGGCTGAAACACTTCAGAAAAAAAAACTTAATTATATTTTTTCTGCTTTTAAGTATTAGGGCTGTTAATAATTAATTCGTGACAATATATCTTATATCGAATTTTTTATCAGTTTAGAATGGAAATAGGGTGTGACATAAATTCAGTCGATGTAAACCTCCTGCTTTCTTAAAGTCAGTTAAAAAGTAAGACTATTTTGCACTGAAATGTTTGACTTATGTGTTCTAATTGTAAACTTTACTCTTCTTATTATATACAGGGTGTAAATCTAATACGGGCGAAGCTCTTAACGGGTGTTAGTTTACGACATAATAAGTACATTCAAATAACTTTTACTTAAAATTAGAGCAACAAAATTTTCCATACAAAATAATTAGGCGCGCAATGTAGAGCAACATACGCGAGTTAAAGACTCGATGACAGCTAATTTCAAAAGCAGGTGACATAACTGCCATATTAACAATAACAAATGTTCGTACCTACATTGCTGCTTCGATAATCTTAAAAAAAATCTGTGGAGTCATAATTAAGAGTAACTTTAAAAAAACCTTGTAATCCATGATTACACTAATTAATCCCATGCCTGGTTTAATTGATCGCCCGTATTAGACTTACACACTGTATAAATGACTTACCCAATATCACTGACTACCAATGCATACTATTTGCTGATGACATTTCTTTTATAATACCTTGCAATGACATAAATACCTATAATAATGATATTAATAATTTAGTATGTAATGTAATTAAATGGCTAGAATCTAATAATTTAATGGTAAATCTTGACAAAACTAACTATGTACAATTTTATAACAGAAAAGGTGGATTAAAATTAAACGTTGAGCATGAAGGTAAAATATTAAGCGAGACTGAAGCAGTGACATTTTTGGGCATGATACTTGACAAGAATTGTTCATGGAAACCCCAAACTGAAAAAAAAATGTAACATGATAGACAGCTTTGTGTATCCATTAAGAAGACCTGCCACTTTAGTTAATAAGGAAGCTGCAATCGTTGCCTATCATGTCGTAAGAGTCGACTAAGGGATTGAAGTGTCACTGACCATTTTACAAGATTGATGATGGGCAGCAGCGTCATCATAGTGGGCACATTACTGCGATCGCCAATCCGCTTGCCCAGAGTGGCGATTATGGGCATTTACCTCCTAATGAGTCTATACGCATAGTTAACAGGAGAGGCCTACGTCCAGCAGTGGACTATCATAGGCTGATGATGATGATAACATTAGTACATTGCCAAACTACTGTTTCCTTATCTCCTTATTCATAACTGCCTCCTAACTTAGCAAGCTGCAACAATACTTAGTTACGCGATTAAGATCAGTTTGCCGCTAAATATTGTTTGTCCCTTTCGGTCTTTCAAAGCCCACTGTTAAAAAATAAATCGCAACATTCAAAAAATGATAACAAAATTCACAAAGTTAGCAGCGTAACCTCATAATCGTGTTTTCCCCAAAATCCGTGTTCATAAAAAATTCAACAATATCATCAACAAGGTCAGTAATTAATGAGACCGGTGCCGGCCGGGGGAACACTTTTAAAAAGTTTGCCACCCGCAAATTATTAATAGGTTTCTACCTAGACGGCTAGGGATGGGAAAATGAATTATTTATGTTATTTTTATCGATACACGTTGAAAATTTACTGTCACTTATTTTTCATCAAAACAGTTTCAACTATTCGTGTAAGTGTTCATTTGGTAATTATACTATACAGGCAGATTTTTTATTCACCGGATAAAATTTAGGTTAATTGGACGTAGTTTAGCGAAAAGGATCCAACCTCAAAAAATTGACATTGAAAAGAATGACTTTTTGTTTTTGACAGAAGGTTGAAGTTTTATTGATTCTTTTTTTGGGTTGAATCCTTTTCGCTAAACTACGTCCAATTGTGAGGTCATATTGATGAATTTTTACTATGGGGCCGACATCCGTTGTTCCATACAAACCCTGAGCTATTAATAGGTGGAAATGTATGAAAAAACCTTTTTTTTTACAATTGGTTTTCGATCGAAAATTTGGGCAGGTGAATATAAAATCAGCCTGTATATTCCAATATATCTCATAGTTATTGTACGAGAAGACATTGTAATGTGATGTGTCCAGTAAATATATGTTTATTCGTAGTTATTCCGCACTTCATACTTCAGATAAATCAGACTTAACACGTTGTCCGTTGTTGCAGAAAGTGGAGTCTTAGGTAGGAAATCAAACGGATCAATTAAAATGAAAAACACGAAATAAATTAAAAACGAATTATTGATTTTAAACCCAAAAACTCTCGTGAAACTCATGTATACTAAAATAAATGCCCACAACGGGATTTTATCCTGGAACCTCCAGCTTTCGAGAGGGAGTTATTATCAACTAAGCTAAGAAAGTCGAAAAAATAAATGTTCCATGAACGCTTGAGATAATAATGTATCGAATAACTCTGATTTTCAATATTCGGTTACCGCGATGATTACTCATGAAGTAAAACTATTCAAACGGACTATATCGCATATAATAGTTACATTGAAACGTTTCGAATATTTTAGAGGGTTCGTAGTCAACCACGTCCGTAATTTTAAGTAATATATGTGTTAAAATCTGTTTAAATAGTTTAATTTCTGATTTTTAAATTAAATCATATCGATAGTGTTTCGCCCCATTTCTACAGAACACCTTGCAAAGATGTAAAAATTAAGAAAAAGATTTTGCGCGTGTCAGACGAGCGGGGGGTGGGGGTGGCCAGGTCGGGGGTGGAGTTAGTGTCGGCACATTAATTTCTTTCTGTCGATTACTCCGGCTCTACCTGATGGTGATGAAACTTGGGTATGAATAGAACGAAGTTACATGACAGGAGCTTTTGTAAGTTTAATGATTTGATGGAAGTTATATTTTAACGATTAATGGGACTTAATCGCGGTGACTATTGCCCTGACGTTTTGGGCCTGACTTAACATCCGTGGTTGCAAGTCTGTCTGTCCCTGTGTCGTTAAAATATACGTGAGAATAGTGAAAGTTTCAATTAATATAATGGAACTTATTTTTAAGCCCCCTTAAAATAAGTATTAAAAAGTAAGGTGAACTAGTACCCGACGCTGTACCAATACTCGTCATCATAGCTTGAGTTGCCATCTATAAGATAAAATCAGCTATTAGGGCATTCAAACGATGATAAATGTATGTTCCTTTAATGCTTCATATCCCTCATTTAACTTTGAAATAATTCGCTTATATTTAAATTATTTGCATAATTTTAAGACAGGCTCACGTTTATTAGGACTGAGTGTTAATATTTTCAATGTCTTGAGACATTGAAAATATTAACACTATGTGACATTCAACTTGTGAAGTGCCATCTATTGGGACTGCCAGCAAAAGCACCTGACGCTTACTCGTACAATGGAGTTGACTAAGAAAATATGAAATTTTGAGAATTTTTGATATTGTCGCCCTATTAAATAAATACTATGTAACAAAACTAAATAAAATAAAACTAACAAACTCCTCTCCCAAAACACATGACAATACTTTATGTAGATTTCACATAA
>JALPQI010025124.1:0-13248 GCA_025490895.1 Thaumatotibia leucotreta
GGTAGACCTATAGAAAAAACCGCTGGCACAAAGGAATCATTTCATAAAATATATCGTATGTACACTTTTAAACAAAAATCATTACTCTGCACAAACTCGTACGAGATAAAAGCCAGCCAATTCAATGTACTTAAAGCAATTTTCAAATAGCTTTTGAAAAGTTTCAGAGTATTGATAAGTCCCTGGCATGTTGATAATTTTAATTGCCAGTCTGTACATATTTGTACCAAATAAAAGCCAGCAAATTCAATCAGCTTAAAGCAATTTTCAAACTGCTTTAAATTTCAAAAGTTTCAGAGTATTGTTTACTCTATGGGACAATTTTGATTGCTATTAGTAGCTAATACTATATGTATTTGTGGTGAGAAAGTGAAAATTACTTTTATCACTATCATTTTATCTTCTCACGCTTCTCAAGCCAGCAAATTCAATCAGCTTAAAGCAACTTTTCAAATTGCTTTAAGTTTAAAAAGTTTCAAAGTATTGATAACCCTATGGCATATCGATGATTTTAATTACATGTATTTGTGATGAGAAAGTGAAATTGCTTATCACTATCTTTTTACTTTCATTGACAGTAGGTAACTGTTTCTTGGAATTCGCAAGATTTGCACCAATTGTGATTGGACGAAAGTTTACCTGCGTCAGAAAACCACAACTTACCTTGTATAACATGAAAGAATTCGCCTTTTGCATTCTTATAGGACTATTGGATGATTTATATGAGCGTCGTGTAACATAACCTATATTTTCTGGCATACCCTAACAGGTAACCTAACTAAGTAAGTATGGCGGCAAAGGTATGCCGAAATTATATCAAGAATTGTGTAAATAACGCGGTAAAGAGAAATTGCCTTAAATACCATTCTACTGTTAGATGGATCGACAATTCTGCAAAAAATTTGGCGCAGAATCCGTAGAGAGCTAGAAAGAGATAGCTAATGCCTTCAGAATTTGACCAAAATATTCGGTTTTTCGAAGAAAATTGAAGATGTTTATCATTTATTTATTGACTATAAATATCTAACTCTGTTGTTTTGATTTTACTATGCAGAAAATAGTCGTATCTGTCAATGAACACTGATTTTGTTGGATGAGGGCCTCACTGGAAAACCTACGTATAAATTATTGTTTAATATTGAAATACTTTTTAGAAACCCGTTACTAGTTTATGTAATTATTAATTGTTATTGTTTATGCGCGTACTAAATACTATGCCTTTTGTATACCTATTGCATTATATTATGTCTGTCGTACTATGTCTCATGTGTAAAATCAGGTTTCACTCTTATTTCAAGACTAAGTTATAAGTGTAGTTTTTTTTGCCTTCTCATATAGCCCTGCTCAGCAAAGCCTTACAATCTAGGACTCACCGAACTTAAGGGCATGGGCGCGGCAGGTTGTACGGTAGCACTCCTTTAGTAACCAGGTGTCTACGTAGTATTTACGACGTAAAGCCGTAAATAGTGTCTTTTTATAATCCCTGGATGTTCATTTAACAACTAGAGGCAGAGCTAAACACAGCACAACCGCCACCGCAGTCCACTTTTTAGGTTAAGTATCTTTCAATAAACACGCCTCTGAATTCAAATATACTAGTTCATCGAATTTATCCCTCGTATTGAGGTGTTGCACTTAAGTCATTAATATTGTTTCAGTGTTATTCAATGTTCTCTTAGTGTCACCTTAATATCTAAAGGTATTGATAACATTTGAGGTTATAGTACCGCAATGTCCACGTGCACGTCACGACGGTATGAAAGGGATGAGTGGTGATGGTCTGCCACGACTGGCCATAATACGATGGTGGCGAATGAACAGGAAAGCCTTTACCCTGACATGGGCTTCAAGCATGGGCATTCCTGACAGCAGCGACCTTTCGGCCCACTCAGCCGGCTTACCGCCGGTGCCTTCTCATTTATTAACTGGCTTACGAAAAAGGCGGCATTGGAGGTTAGAGGGCTGAGTGTCCGCCGCAGGAGCGAGCAGCAGCGCCATCTAGGTACCCTCGTGGGGACCCAGAGACCTGCTCCTCACCACCTGCAGATGATTTAAACGGCACGGCGCCCCGTCCGCAGACCGCCACTCACACAACCGCGAGAACCACTAACAGACTTGCACTAGACGGGAGCAACGGTCAGCGGACGGGCCGAGGTCGCAAGAAGCGAGCCGGCATTTTTTTTTTATGTGACAGCGATTGCATACCGTCGTCAGAGCGTGGCTGCGTGTGGTGGTAGCGGTCGGGTGGGCCATGCTGTCAGGCGGCGCGGGAGAGGCGCGGGCCGGGCATGGCGGGTTGCTGCTCGACACTGCGGTGCGGGCGTCCGCGGCGCGCTCTGCACGCCACTGACCCGCACTCCTACCCGCCGCGCGTCGCCGCCCGCCGACGTTCGCGATCGCAAGTCTTTTATGCGCGCGCAAGTGTCGCACCGTGCTGTAAGTCCGCCTACGATTTGGCCTCGCCAGCTGGAAGAGTGGTCTCTTCACCGAATTTTCTTTCTTCTACAGAGGCTTTATGCTCCTCGACCACATGACTTGACGACGCGCGAGTCGGTCAGCCGGCCGCCTGCACGCGCGGGGGCGCCGCGGCCGCCCGCCGCCGCCCGCAGGTGCATTGCGCGCCCGCCCCCCGCGCAGCGCCATGCGTTCCCACCCCCTCCCACTGCATTTCTCAGCTGTGCACCTCGAAGGGCTTATCGTAGGGCTGAATGAACGATAACAGTAGGGCTCGAATCACACTGTTTGATTGTTTACGTTACAACGGCCTCCTAACCTACAAAATAGGATGTCTTGGATTCGAATTATGCATTTAATTGTGCGTATTATGCGCACATTTTCATCCAAAAATACTAACGGATAGTTTCTACGTGATTAAGTATTTACATATTATTGCTATCCGTAATAGTCGACAGCTACATACTTCACTGTGAAGTTAAAAGTCCTTGGGATCAAATATAAAAAAAATCGATTCCCGAATCTATTTTAAATAAAATAAAATAAAAAATAATAAAATATGTTTATTGCCAGAAAGGGTGAATTACAATTACAGCTTAAAAATGATATTGAGGCCCCTGGCCTCTGAGCTAGTTAAATCCTGTGTTACAGAGGTCAGAGCCCTCGCCTGGAATAATGGATTTTTGTATCTACTATTGTTTACAATTAATATTTTCTATCGGTATATCAATAACATCAGTACCAGTCAGTTATTAATTAAATTGGTACCCCCTTGATTAGTCTTATTGAGTTTAGTGTCGATTAATGTAAGAGTTGTTCCCTGATAACATATAAAATATATTACAATTAAAAGCTAGACACCTACGTATGTCTTGGAAAGTTTAGTAACTAATCCTAAGTTAAGGGCGCAATGTTAATAAATATTTCTTAAGCTGTCTTAATCCATAGTATTTACTTACAATACACTAAAACAAAACGTAATTTAAAGTAGTAGGAAAATATGTGTCAATATTAACAAGATAATGTTCTAAGTACAATTTATTTCTTATAAAATATATGAAAACCCCATACCAATAACCTAAATACGTATATAACCATCAAAACTGTAGCCATAAACAGAAATCAAAAACGAAAAATGAGTGACAAGGCGTACAGCTGTTTTATTACTCGATTTACGTTTGTAAACAACATAGTAGGGCATATCCACGAGCGGAGTATTGAGGGACCTAGCATCACTCGAGTTCCGAATGAAAGTGAAACTGCAGTTCCCGGAATCGCTACGCTGTCGGGAAAGCCCTTCGATTTATCTAGAAAATGCGTGCTTCATTCATTCGACTGAATGTACGAGTATTATTGGTTTCCGATATGCTGCGACATTTGCGGCATTTTAATGCAAATGCAACGATTTTATCAGATTTTTATGATTGCAAATGAGTTTATCAGTTTGTCAATAGGGTTTTTATATTTTTTATTTATAGTCTATCACTATTTACTTTAAAAAAATTTTTAAATATATGTTATACTCTGTCTATCAATGACGTCAGTAAAAAAAAGCGGCAAATTCAAATTTTCTATGGGCACAAAACTGATCGCGCCTAATTTTTTTGATCTTGCCGCCTTTTTCTATTGACATGGATTATTAGACAGAGTACAGTTGAACGAACGAGCATGAATGTTCTGAAACCACATAAATAAATACAAGCTCAGCATATCAAACATGAATGTAAATTATTTCGACAGCTGTGTTGCTTGTTATTTGGAGCGTAGAAAACGTTTAAGCAATCTTAGAAAAAGTAAAACAAATATACTGAACAAAATGTTATTTAATAAAATTAGTACCTACCCATATCGAAACACTAGAAATATGAATTAAATGGTAATGTTATTGCACCGTTTAACAAATTACACACACATTTTATTTAAACTCACAGAAGCATTATTTTAAAACGTATAACCTAAACGGTCGTGTACTCTAAACCTCCAAGTTAGTTGTTAAACTTATAAATGATACTCGTACAACATGAGCATTAAAATCAGACATAGACATTAGAAACACTTATTATATGTATAAGTGACTCTTGGTTACTCTACATTTTGGAAACCTACGGACAGAAATTCGTAATGGCTTTGGTTCTTTCAACAAACACCTGCAAAGAGCAATCATGCATTTACGAATTCATGGCCTTAGGGCTGTAATAAACTCTACTAAGTCAAGTTTAGTGCCGTCTTACAAAATATATCCAGGTAAATAATATTTACCTGGATATATTTTGTAAGACGACACTAAACTTGACTTAGTAGTAAATAAATACGAGAGTCGTGTACCCATCTGTCTAATATTCAACATGACTCATCATCGTTAATTTAAGAGTCAAACTCTTGTCAGCGTAACTGATGAATGTAGCTGTCTCCATCTAACTTTGTCTAAAGCCGCCTCCTTGACTTCCTTGTACGACACAACGTCTACTTTCTCTTTTATTTGTTTCATTCTAACTTCTTCTAGGTCTCCCTCTTCGTCGCTTTCCTTCAATCCTTCCTTCTATTATGTTTTTTTATCAAAGCGTCGTGTCGTATAAGGTGGCCAAACATTTTCCCTCTTCTATTTTCTATTACCTTTAACAAACTCCTTTTTTCATTCACTCTTTTAAGCACTTCTTCAGTTGTGATTCGACAACATGACATAAATATCTAATCCAGTAATCGAAATAACAACGGACAAAGCCAAGTAATAAGTACCTAAACTTGGCTCACGAGGTATTATGTATCAATAGTTGTTTCTGCAAACGGTTCCATTGCGAAGAATCTCGACAAAGACATTCAAGACCTCTAGAGGCTCTTACTAGGTAGCTGGCTTAAGAGTCAGATGCAGGGCGATAAACCTGAGTAGGGCGAGCATAGGCGGTTCCTCCCTGCAGCCTTATCGCCGGATACTCCAATATTTTTGTTTGTTATAGTATATCTCAAGTCTATGAAAAATTAAAAATACCTGTATTATAAATACTATGTCTGTTCCATTACGTACAAGTATTTATGCGTAAACTGCAGAAGTCGCGGTCAGCGGTTAGTTAGACAAGTAAACCTAGTCAACATAAAAATGGTTTACAGCATATCGACTCTATTATTAGCATGTTAAGGTCCAAAAAATAGTACAATTCCTTTGGCTTACAGTACACATATGGCGGAAAATGGAACACTGTCGGTGCTCCAATTTTTCGAGATTAAAAGTCTTTCTTTGAGTCGCAAAAATAAAAAGCTTTGTTGAAATGAAGTATGATTTTACGTTTGAAAATAGTTCTTTATTTCAAGTTTCTTTTTCGTGTAAAAATATGAAACTTGGGACATGTAGGTCTTAAAGAGTTGAGTTTTATTTCAAGTAGGTATAATGTATGTATGCATAGTATGCAAATTATTAACAAATTACTTGTAATAATTCTAAATCAATTATTGAAAAATGTATAAATCAAATATACAGGATCACATTTGGGTAGTGGAGTAGGAGTGAAAAGGATACTAGGATGATACTTAACTCAATTAGGCTCAATTAAGTCATAATTATTAGGAGTTGTTTTGAATATATTTCGTGGTTGTCTTCATAGTGAAAGTCGCTGAGCGTGGACGATCACGCTCAGCGACAGTACCCGGTTCACTCCTGCTCCACGACCCAAATGTTAGCCCCTTTACTTATATGTATAGTTTACTGTATAACACTGCAATGGATATTATAGGTATAGATAGTTCCACGAGAGTTGAGGTCCCGCACACTTCAACATGTCATGTAAACACACGGGGAATTTGAAATTAGTGTTCTTTTTTCGTACTGACAGCAAGCCCAATTTCAACTGTAACATTGACTAAAAAGTCTCTTCAAGGGATTTGCTTCAATATTTTGACGCAAGTCATTCATTCATTCACTACATTTTTTGCAATTAGTACTTCATTTGGATGTGTGTGTAATCATTCACCTCAACTCTGGTGAAATTACTTGTAGTATAGGAGTAAAATATTCGTTCATACGCATAGGTAATATGAGAGTCCTATGTGAAGCAGTGGACTGAGAATAAGAAGAACGGATTGTTGTAGAAGATGGTGAATACGTTCAACTTATCCAAATTTGTGACACAATCATTAATATAAGCCGTATTTTTTGGAGCGAATATAGTAAGAAAATATTTATACAGAGATACCTTTTTGTCGGTTTCTTTCACACAGAAACAATGTGACTTCTACCTATCCCATATACATATGGAGGCCAGAAAAAGGTAATTATTTTCAAATAAATATTATAATATCTCTTTCCCGCGTACCTATCCTTTTTTCATCCATGTAGCCACATCGCAAAATATGTAAAATGCACAATGGTTGCATAATTGAAATAAACATCCCGGCGTAAGTCGGCCGTGAGTGTATGAGTTGTCTTGTCTTTAAAGTAATTAACACAATGAGGTGGATGACTGCCGTTATTCCATGTCAAGTGGTACATTACTGAACTACATATGTACCATTTTGTATATTACAACAAATAAGCATACGAGTCGATTGCAAAAAAATGTACATAATTATACTATCCTCAAAATTATGTGGCGACTAGGGTCATAAATTATCGGAATCGTGCCATCTCTTTCATATGCATGGCCTTATGTAGCGGCCCGAGCAACAACAGTGCAGGTAGCGTTACGCATAAAAGGAAAGGTAGCGGACTTTTATTGCCCACCTCGCAAGTTAGTTTTGCAGATAGTATACCTAGCAGTAACCATGTGGTCAACGAGCTACTACATAAGTCGATTTGTTACTTTTGTGAGATATCTACAAATATAATTAAACGGTTAAACTCATGTGTCACTACGCGCGACATGTTTCGGAGAGCTTAGGTCTCCATTTTCAGTGAGAGTGTATGCCTCTGAGTACTACAAAACCTCTCAAAATACTATAAAATCGGAGGTGTTCTAAACTATTATTAAATTGCCTTAACTTGGTCGTCACCTGGTTAATATCAAGTTTTCAATTTCATTTCCTTCAAGCGAAATTGAATATATGTTAATGTCACTTATAAAAGCTCCGATAACTTAAGGTAATAAACTTAGTTCGATAGAAAATTTTATTAAAAATTGACGTATGGATTACGATTTGTTCACATATCACTTCTTAGATCATGTTTATAGTTTGAGGTACATGACCGACTTATTTAAATAAATACATTACTCGCAATATATTAGGGATTCCGTTTTAACAAAGCTACACATATTTCGCGTATATGAATGGATTTGATGTTTACATAGAATTTCTTTTATTTTCAACACGTTCGACGCCGGTGACACGCATATGTGATCGAAAAAACTGTACTCCTATGCCAGTGACACACATAGGTACGTGATCAAAGTAATCTTATTCTTGTGCCACAAGCATTAATCAAATTCTCACTCCTATGCCAGTGGCATAGCAATACGAACGTTTTTGACACAAGTGCTGTGTCGCCGGCATAGGAGTACAATCTTTTCGGTCACACATGCGTGTCAATGGCATAGGATTTCTATCAGATATTTTTTATCGGCATAGTATAAGCACTTAGTGAAACAGTACATACCGGACGCGATTATCATTTAGCAGAAAGAAAAGACTTGGGGCGATAACAAGTGTATTCTTACTGTCGTCACCATGCAGCTAAACTAAGTATGGGAGCCCCGCCTTGTCTATTGTGCTCTACTTTGTAAGTGAGGTGATCTGTTAATTCATTATACGACCTCGATGTTCGCATGTTGTATTGTCTCAATTGACATGAGGTAATTGACCTATATCTGGTACAAGACCTTGCAGAATAGTGATTTGCAGGGTTGCCGACATATGAACATAGGCCGTGTGGTGACGGTAGTAAGCATACATTCGTCACCACCCCAACTCCTCCTGCGGGTGTCGTAAGAGTCGACTAAGGGATTGAAGTGTCACTGACCATTATTTGATAAAAGATTGATGATGGGCAGCAGCGTCATCATAGTGGACACATTACTGCTACCGCCAATCCACTTGCCCAGCGTGGCTATGGGCATTTACCTTGTAATGCGTCTATACGGATAGTTAATAGGAGGAGGCTACATCCAGCAGTGGACTATCATAGGCTGATAATGAAACAAAAAAAATAACATAATAGTTACAAGGCGATTGATACGTTTTAAGTGTAAAATTTTCATGATATTTCCTCTAAAATTATGTTGCAATCCCCGGACCCGGGGTACAGACATTTCCTTAAAACGAATTAATTTTCATTAATATTATGAAGTCCATGAGTAGTGACATAATTATGACTCTTAAAACGGAGATAACAGTATTTAGCGTCACAACTAAACTCGCGGAACGTTGTCATTTCATCAAATAACTATAATCTGGCGTTTACAACGTCAAATCACGTGACGTCTTGTTTTAGCATATATAAATTTTGCATACACCAAGCGTGGATAGGCGATCCACGCCTGGTGTATGCAAAATTTTTGCGAAGAGGGTTATAAGAGAAATATAATTCTCTAATAAGTTATTTATATCCCCTTATAATTATTTAAGTCTTATGCTCTTATTACATCAAACTTCCATTAACCAAATTTGCATTTCGGAAAGGGATAACGTCCTATTTTTAGACACGGCCATACGAGATTACAGTACTTATTCAAATTAAAATATATCGAATGTAAAATTAAAGATGAAGAAAAAAGCCTTTTTCGTAGTAAGCATTAGTTTTTAGAAATGCTTTGTTAAATATTAAATTAGCCAAAGTTAGTGTAAAAACGGTATTATTTGATTATTTTGCTACGAAACGTGCTACGTCGTAGCTGGGTGTAGCGGAGCTACGCTGCTACGACTGATACAAGTATAATTTATTTGAGGCAGTAACAAAATATTACATTTACATGTAATATTACATTAGAAAAAACAAACCACTAATATATTTACACGGTACAGATACCAACAATACCAACATAAATAGAGCGCAATTAAAATGTGGGTGATCCATTTTAGTGTTTAAACATTGCAGACACTTTTTTTCGCTAATTGGATATGCGTTGCACAACGATGTTTTAATAGGTCGAATAAAATGAAATTCGGTCTTGGACATCGTGTGGACTTATGTAATTGCTACCCGCTATTGACCTTTTATTAGACTATTTGACCCCTCTTCATTGTGCAAACGGCGACACTCGAGCGGCGCGTGCAACGTAGCGTCTATCCAGGTGTTTTTTGCTACCGATTGAAAGGAATATTCCAACAAGCGTTTACAAACATTTATTTGCACTAATATTCATTCAAAAACATATGCTTAACAGCCATCACGATTATTTATCCTTACCTTTAACGTTACATAATAAATTAATATGGCTCGTTTTAGCCGACAGCCTCAGTTTTGTATTATTTATATTCCATCTAACGTTTATAAAAATCGCACATGTCATTACAAGCTGACAATAACACGATTATACTCAAAATTATTTATTATTATTTTTCCAGTTTTACAATACGTGCGCGAACCGCGCGCCGATATTCTATTGTTTTTTTATTTAACTTTTTAAAAGTATAAATCAGCCAGTGCTTCAGCCTATGTGAAGGCGGGAACAGCTGAGTTGCCAGTATAATAAAGTATTGCCTAATTATAATATTTGCTTATACGATTAATTAGGCAGGTTACTTGGGACATTAAATGTAAGTTGTCTTGGACATCAACTTTTATAGAACCGCTTATAGTATTCGATATCAGAATGGCATCTTGGCTAGGCCTGCTGTTCTCGCAGAATTTGTTTAAAGTATGTTTCACAAGTACTATATCATACTTTACGTTCATTCAATCTAAGTAACATCTAAGTTGCAATACATATATTATGTGATACACTCGGATACAATAGGGTTTGCAAATGACTACGGCGACAGACGATCCGTCCTTCTTTTATTGTAATAGATAGTAAAAGACTATAAATCCATTTCGCGGTGTCTTACCGTCGCACCGATCATGTGCTAAGCTTAAACTTGTAATTGTTGCATAATTTCACGGTACGCAGCAAATGAGAGGATGCAAGTAGAATAACTTGATAAGGTTCTCTAAAGTTCTGATTTGTTCTGAATGGACCAGCACGCCTAGCCAAGTTGCCATTATGCAATCGTATGCGATAAGCGATTAGTAATAAATTACTGTATTATCCTTGTCCTTCGTTCTATTACTGCAAATACCAGCTATCTGCACAATTCAAGTTTAACCAGAATCGATGCAACGATTATGATAATTAAATTTATTAACCGATAACATAAATCGTGCACGTAGCTGGTATTTGCATTAATAGGAAATATTGCAATCACATATTCGAAATAAAATCATGTGACCATGATGTACGGAAATGGTCACGTTACTTCTCGTTCGTCACTAATCGCTTATCATATACCTATGTTTTTTTTATTCCGCCTCCTACATGATATCAATATATCATGTAGGAGGCTTCAAAGGCTTCAAAGCCTATTTTAATCTTTTCGACATTCATATCATACCAGTTCTCGCATTTCATGCTGCTCGTACTTTCGTTCTACATACTTTTTCTTTCTATCATTCGTCAATTTTCTTTCCGGAATAGGTGGTACTCCCATTTTAATTTCATATGCTCATCTTAGGCACTGGTCTCATTGCAAGCTACTAAGCTATGAACTATGGGCTATAAACACGAACAAAAGATACGCACTCCCGTGTAAATAAAAGAGACACGGCGATACTCGCCCGGCGGTGATAGCTGTTATTCTTTTGTTCGTGTTTATAGCCGATAGTTCATAGCTTAGTAGCTCGCGGTGAGACCAGTGCCTTAGTGTCTCTATTTTATTTATTCTCTGCTTTTTAACACGTTCAATGCGGTACCGTCTTTCGATCCCTTACAACGTCTGGTTAATTACGAGTTAAGCTAATTGCCGCAGTGAAGGTGTTAATTCTCAGGTCTATACGGGTAATAACTTTATTTTGTTTCTCGTTTTTACACCTTGTTTGTTGAATGCTTCTAAATATGCAATATATTTGGCAAGATTTTTTACATATTCATTTATTTCACTAACTATCTTTACTATTTCACAGTACAAAAGAAACCTAGACCTAAATTTGCTACTCATTATCCCGCCTATACTGTATACTCACGATTGCAGAACGGTAACTTGACTAACCATGCTCAGGCCTAAGAACGGCAGTAGGTCAACCGGGACCGTACTGAAAAGTCGGTTAAAACGCATCGAGTTCGCGAGTGCATTCGGTGAGCACGTGTAGGGGTCAACCGTGAGGCGCGGGCGCGGCGCAGCGTAGGGTACATCGACCCAGGGCTTCGTTCTGACACTCGCCTGCTGATGTACTGGAATTGGGTTGGGACCAGGGACCGGAACCGTTGTTTGAACAACAAAAGAACGGTTCTTTTTTCGTTCTTTGGTATATAAATTCTAAGTTGATGGAGTAATTTAAAAATATGATATTGTAAATTACGTAATATATTGAGTAGTACATAAAGAATGAGTATGAAACATTTTAAATTTTATAAAAAAAACATTGTAATTTTGCTTCGCAAACAAGAAGGTATTAATTGTTGATTTTTTTAAGTTTTTGCTATCAATTTGATGTCAGTTGCAAACAACCACACAGCCCGTCCGATTGTAAGTGGTAGCCGTAGCCTACGGACGCCTGCAATAGGAGAAACGGTAATTTACAATTGTACCACCTGTCACTATGGTGAAATTGGGCACGTTACTTGGGATATTATATAAGTTGCTTTGTATATCGCCTTCTATTGAGTTAGGAAACAATTACAATCTAGATTACAAAGCACAGATCCAAATGTAATTTACAGAAGTAATCAGATTACTATTTGCCCAACTCTGCCATATACCTACGATTGCAGAACGGTAACTTGACTAACCATGCTCAGGCCTAAGAACGGCAGTAGGTCAACCGGGACCGTACTGAAAAGTCGGTTAAAACGCATCGAGTTCGCGAGTGCATACGAGCACGTGTAGGGGTCAACCGTGAGGCGCGGGCGCGGCGCAGCGTAGGGTACATCGACCCAGGGCTTCGTTCTGACACTCGCCTGCTGATGTACTGGAATTGGGATGGGACCAGGGACCGGAACCGTTATTTGAACAACAAAAGAACGGTTCTTTTTTCATTCTTTGGTATATAAATTCTAAGTTAATGGAGTAATATTTATATGGAGGAGTACATAAAAGGTATGAAACATTTTAAAATATTAGGTTATTTATAGATTTTTGAAAAATAACGGTTCCGGTCCCTGGTTGGAGTAATTTAGGATTCAATTACTAGTTTGTTAAAGTCAGACATTCAATTACGATAATTTACGCTTAGAGACCTTATACATCTCCAAACGGGCATTATATAATGTTATTATTATATACCTATTCGGAGAGAGACCTTTACATCTCTATAAATTATTACATATAAATGTTCTGCCTTTTTAGAGACTTTACATCTCTAGTTATCATTATTATTGTATTTCAATTTATTTAAAATCTGTTTTATGTTTTAGTTTTTTTTAGTGCATATTAGTTGTAAGATGTACCATGATTGTTTGAAAAAACAAGTCCCGTCAATTTTCTTACTGGTTTTTCTCGGGGTCAGTGAAGTAGGGTTAGAACCGGAAGTAGTTTTAATACTTAGACCATTCAAAAGAGTTTGTTGCTATTCTAATTTGAATAAAGAATCATTTGACTTTGACACTACCCCCGTATAGATAAATTCATAAGACGTGGTATTATAAAAAAACTTCGAAATAGTTCAATAATTTAAAA
>JALPQI010025125.1:0-14325 GCA_025490895.1 Thaumatotibia leucotreta
ACATTATATTTAGACTTACATTGATTTCAATGAGTAAGGTCACGACTGATTATGGCGTAGCACTTCTACGGTTAATTTAAATAAATATACTTTTTTACGTATTCGTGTCACTTATAAATCAAAAAGTCTTTAGAATACTGTATATTATAATACAAAACCCTATAAAAGAATGAATTGTCATTAATTATGACCAATTACTACAATAGTACTACGCTTCTGGAGTATATTTATGTATGACACATTATAGGCTTTGTTATGTTTTTTTGGAGAAAACTAGGAAACAAAGCTTCGTTAAAGCACCCTGTCAATAAGATAATTAAATGAAACTTCTTTAGTCATAACTCTAGAACCGCCAGCCGGTTTGAGGAGGCCTTTAATAACCTACCTACAGTATTGCCACCGAATCATAATAACATTTAAGAAAAACAACTATTGACGTGGCATGACAGACAGTGTTAAACAAACATCTTGACAGGATATTACTAAGGGGATGATTATTTAGAAAATAAATTAAAATATTATTTTTTGTTCGGTAAATGAAAACAAAAAAACATTATTTTTTAAATTTCTAGTGAAAGTTAATTGTTTTGATGTTAATTAACGTCCCTTAAATATCCGTAACTAATTTAATAACACCTTATATATTTTATGTGGTAAATCATGAAAAAAATTAATAATAATTTACTTTTATATTTTATGTTTAGCTTTGAATTTAAACTAACATAAAGATAAATTAACAAATGTTAAATGCAATTTCTAAATGCATCTGGAACTACCGTATAAGAAACTTAAACCAAAAAGTATGTAGCAATCTTATCGAATCCCAAAATAGGTAAATACAAATTCCTAAATACTCGATTATTGACGGTATTCGTATAATTCATATGTATAATCTACTTTGTACGTTACGGCGAGGTACCGCAATCAAGAAAAAATGTAACAATATTATGACATGACGATGATATTTCGTTAGCAAGGCATTGCTTAATAAGATGATACCGTCGCCTATGAACCGTAACTCGCATAGCATAATTAAATGTGTACAAACTAAAAAGAAGGTTATTTTTTTGACTTTTAAGAACCTAATAATTAGGTACATGTCGGTAATACCTTTATATAAGTTTTATACGGTTATCAACCGACGACACCTTGGTAGTTTTAAATTGTAAACAGGTCAAGAATTATTTTCCTACCTTAAACATATGTTTTAACGGTATAACTATAAGCTCTCTTCTAGGAACGTCCGAGATGGAACTAACTCGAATTTGCCACTTAAAATATAGGTGTAAATGCAGTTAAAATAGTCAAATAACATATAAATACTGCCTTAACTGCAGCCCCTCGGCGTGATACTGTCCTTTAGCTAGTATAATTGCTATTGAAAGTAACCCATCATACATCATGTGTACATTAATGAACTTGTTACTGCAGTTTAGATGGCAATACGATACTTATTTGAACAGTAGTGTACCACTTTAAATATCGTTATTTTATTCCTACTGCGTCTTAACTAGTAATTATGCTTATTAATCTATGAAACTGGAAACGCAGTACAACACTTTTAGCATAAAAATTGTGTACTGTGTTTTAATTAGTTTCTTTATAAACGAGATACTATCAGTTTACATGCTAAAAATCATAAAAATCTACACCTGTACTGCGTTTTAGTCAGTATCAGCCCAAAAACCGTAGCCGTAGACCATTTTACTGCGCTTTATATTGCATTGTGCAGGAAAAACTAGTCACTTACTGCTTTTGCGGTTTTGAGTTTCCATGTTCCAGTTTTCCAAATAGAAAACCGATCGATTGGGATTATGCGTTTTGATTTGCTGATTATAGATCACCAATAAACCAAAAATCGGAAAATTGGCAGTTACTGTGGTTTAGGAATTGCACGGCAGAGCGGAACCATCTCGGGGTTATACCCGTTCGATTAAAATAAATCAATTGGTTTACGATTCTCAGAGTAACATACTATACATACACAAAAGAAAACTGTCTAATTGAGAACCTCCTCCTTTTTAAGTCGGTTAGCAAAATATATGGCACAGAAAATAATATGTGAGTGAGTTTAGTAAAACGTTCCACTTTGTCGTTTGCCATAAAGCCGCTTTGTCAGTTTATTCATATGAAGATACAAGGAATCTTGTCTTTATGGTAAGCGACAAAGTATCATCTGTTTAGGCTCTGTTACAAAAATAAATGTCATCTCCTACTCATAAAGTAGAGATGATTTTTTATTTTGCTGTAATCCTAACTTTAATATTTGACTATTTCGAACAATCGCTATAATCAGGCCAGCCGTTGCTGAACAACTACGGAATCCCCCAAGTAGCAAAGAGGTCATATAAATCAAGAGTTATACGACCTTTAGCCATATAAGAGTTTTATAGTCGTTTTTAGTTAACCTGTTAGTCAAATAAACGTTATAAATCTGATAGTTTAGTCGTCCTACCAAATAGTCTAATTACTATGGTAAATAAACGTTTTTGCGACTTAATTATACAACAATCATGTAGAGGTTTTAAAGAAAACGTTTACTTAATGATGTTCAAAGTTGTATAAGCGTTTTCGTCTTATAAAGGGTTTAGAAAAAACAGAACCGTCGTAATAAGGTCATTTTTACAACGTCTACGTAATTTTATTGTTGTATAAGTGATATCATAAAACCTTATCTCGACAGTTATATAGCGGTATTGAAGGTAACTTCAATATGACAAAAAGATATCAGCGGGACTGTTATCTACCTTTTATTCAACAGTTGGTTATATTAACGTCAAACAAAAACTTTGAAAAACCTTTAGTTGTTGCCGAACTCGTTATATTCCTTTTATTGGACTATATGTTTTTAAATTGATTTTAAGTTACGGTTATAAAACATCATGCAATTTATAGTCGATTTGAAATTAATATTATAAAACATCAGTCGCCATTTCGTGAGCATCACAGTATTATTTAAAAGAAAAAAAAACCATGGACGTTACATCGTGGAAACGGTACAAACGAAGTGGCGGACTAGTAATGGCGGCTTAGTAATGGCGGAGAATTCGTAGTCGTTATAAAAACCTTTACTTAAGATAAAGTTATATTGTAGTCGTATAAGTATAAATCCATGACTTGTTCCAAAATGGCTAACCTTAACTATAATAAAATATGAAGAAATATTGTTATAAATTATAATTATTTCGAATATATTAAGAGCGCGACAGCAAAAAACTGTATATCATCATAAACTTTAACGGTAAAGTGACCTTCCCCTACGAATTCAGCTCACGACAAATGTGCAAACGCTCAATATATAGAACAATAATTTCTATTACAAATCTTATAAAATTACCTTGTATTATTTTTCCGTACACTTTTTTGTCACACACACCAAGTTTTGCGCGTATCTAAAATAAATGTCAGAAGCAGTTTTATAAATAAAACTTAAAAATATTTATGTAACTTAAAAGTCCGATAAGCAATCAGTAAGGGTTATACTAAACCTTCTATAAAACAAAATGGTCAGAAATAAAACATTTATTTGATATGTAGGTTGCGTAAAGGTTTTTGTTGTACTCTTTATGCAACGTTTTGGTCATTCCTTAATCGTTACAATACCTTTGATAAACGATTTAAGTCGCCATGCAAACCTTTATTCTCTTTATCTTTATCTCACCAATAAGTCTTATAATTTGCGCCACTTTCGCCTTTTATAACCGTTTACCTTACGTTTATATGACCAACCAAATTAAACTAGAAGTTATATGCAAAACGTTGTCTCAACTTCTATATGACTATATTTTGCTAGTTGGGCCTTCACTGAGCATGGCTCGACACGCTCTTGGTCGGTTTTTTCTTCATACGTGAGTAAGTACCCTAATGTACAAATTTACCGTCTTATTTGAAGTTTGATTTTTAAATTTTATTTAGAGATCGCGACCCACGTAATATGCTTAGACTGAGGTTCTAAATAATGACAGAGATCTTTTAATGTCCCCGTGATTCTATTTCCATCGCCTCTCTTGGTTGGAAAGCGTTTGTCTCAAACAATCCAGTGTATAGATGAAGTGTCAATCTGCTACTAAAATAACACGATTAAAGGTGGCCTTTAGGTATAGCCAATCAATAATACAAAATAATAATGTACGCAAATGACGATGCCTGGTTACTGATCATATCTGTACATAGGTACCTGGGTGCTTAGACAAGTTGCCAATCGCTAACGCTTAATCGTCAATCGTAAAGACAACTAACTGTCTTTTCCCCTCACTAGCTCGTAAAGTGCTCGTTTATCCTTTAATACGAACGTGTAAAAACGCATATTATTCACTTGTATGGCAAAGTAATGACCTTGGTTTTGGAATAACAAAACGTAAAATGCTCATGGAAATTGTTCCATATTAATGATAATTAAATAATTTGTTTGAGAATTTAGTGTAAAATACAATCCTTTATATAATATGATGATTTTAACATATAAATCCTAAAATTCCATAAGTAACAATTGTTTTAGTGAATGATGATAAGATGACTAGATGCAATCACAAAACGCACAAAATGTCAACGTCAACATTGTCAAAGAATATTATAGGTTATAATCTTTATTTACCGACTCGAACACGCATAAAAATAGTAAACTAAACAACTTTCAGGGTGTTCTGTTATAATTTTGTAAAAATAATGAATGAGAATGATTTAATAATGCATTGGCGTTGGTGTGCAACTACAGGAATGTGTTAAAATCGTGCTGCGTTTACTTTTTCGTGGTAAGTTTACTGCGACAAAATCTTGCATTAAATACATGATGCATTTGGAAAATTATTATCACTAACCCGATGATGATTGTAATGTGAACAAATAATTACCTTTTTTGAGTTTCCTCGCTATAGTGAGGGGAAAAGTTTTGTGTTACACACGGGTGCAAATGTATTTTACTTCTGGTATGTTAAACCACTCGCAGCGCTCAGGATTCTATTTTAGAACTACTCGCTTCGCTCGTGGTTCAACTATAGAATCCTTTCGCTTGCTCGTGTTTCAATTTCATACTCGCGGGTAAAATACAACTTTGCACCCTTGTATAACAAATAACTATTGTCGCACTAATATGAAAGAGTGACAGAGAGGGAAAACTATGATATCCTACCAAGCGGTAGCGATTGGCAACTTTGCTAAGCATCCTGATGCTGATCATATATTATATTATCTGTAGGTACCTGAGATTTTTTTTTTAAATTTATTCAGAACACAAACAGTCACATAAACAAATGAGGATAGAGTACAATGTACGAAAACATGAATAGAAAAAGATCTGGAGGTTCATTTCTAAATAAAAGTTAACAGCACTATAACAAGAGATAAAAAATATGAGCCATACACAATACGACGTCTAACGTTAGATGTAATATTATACAATTTTAACTGAAAGAGTACAAAGTGCAAAAAATTGTGAGGAACATCGGTTTGAAAATGTATACTTATTACGAATATTGTAAATCGGTATACAATAATAAGAATTTCTCAAAAAGCTTGTACATTTGGATCACATCTTTGATATTGATACAATTTTAAAGGCTGAAGATTAAGTCAATAATGCTGAGTAACATCCACCACATTCCCGAAAATGCCCCAAAATGTTTTTATAGGTCAAAACTACAATTTATGTACATAGACTAAATCTAACTAATCTACTTGACCTAACCTATATCTAAGATTGGCCCTTGTGGCATTGTAGCGAGGATGCTGGCGGCATTTCCTCGCTGTATCGCAATACTGATGCGTTGTGCGAGGAAGTCGCCAGCTCTTCGGTCTTTAGTTACATCAACCAGACGTTTCGCGATTTCAGCAAACAATTTGCGAGTGCTGGGGCCCCATGAACCTAAAGTTTCTACGCCAAACGGTACAAAATCGTACTCTTTGCCGAGGCCCTTATATTTATTACGTTTTATAGGTTGACATTGAAATTCATTACCGTGATGCATTGAAGAGAGGGTAACATTTATCAACTAAAGTTCAGGACCGTTTTTGAAAGGCAATTTAGTAAGGCGTGCGACTTCCATGTTTTATTTATTCGTAGATTGATACCTAAATTTACAAACTTTTTAAGAATTGGTCATGGTCACCTATCTGACGAAGCCTTTGTATATTTCGCATTTAATTTGTGAGTTTGATTTATTTTGCTCAATAAAGAATTTATGTTCAATTGTAGATACACACACCAGCCGTGTGGTGACGGCAGTAAGAATACATTTATCACCACCCCAACTCCTCCTGCGGGTGTCGTAAGAGTCGACTAAGGGATTGAAGTGTCACTGACCACTATTTGACAAAAGATTGATGATGGGCAGCAGTGTCATCATAGTGGACACATTACTGCGATCGCCAATCCGCTTGCCCAGCGTGGCGATCATGGGCATTTACCTCCTAATGCGTTTATACGCATAATCAATAGGAGAGGCCTACGTCCAGCAGTGGATTATCATAGGCTGATGATGATGATGATGTAGATACACAATTTGGTTTACAATTAGTAATGATTACATTTCATGAGCCTAGAAAATTCAAATATAAAACTGTTTCGTCGGTTGTAGCGTAATCTTTGACTGCTGTTATCTTATTAATCTTATTATGCATCATTAACATTATCTGCTATTATCTTCACTTCATCTTTCTCCCATAATCAACCTTTTCGTTAAACTATCTGTGTCAGTTGCAAACAAGTATCCAATTTGCCTAAACACTACATAATATATACATCATCAGCCTATGATAGATAGTTCACTGCTGGAAGGAGGCCTCTTCTATTAATTATGCGTATAGACGCATTAGGAAGAAAATGCCCATAATCGCCATGCTGGGCAAGCGGATTGGCGATCGCAGTAATGTGTCCACTATGATGACGCTGCTGCCCATCATCAATCTTTTATCAAATAATGGTCAGTGACACACCAATCCCTTAGTCGACTCTTATGACACCTGCAGGAGGAGTTGGGGTGGTGACAAATGTATTAATATATACTTATAAATTATGATTGATATTGATGATATTACGAAAAATGTTTGCGTGCGAGGTACGCAATAGGAATAACATGGCGAAATCTGGGGCGTCTTGTAAATAATGAGGGCCAAAATAAATTTAAATGAAGCTGTTTAGTGAAAATATTGTTACGGACCTAATTTTTCAAAACGGCACCATTTTCTGACTTTTATTCTGTTCGTGGCGAGTCATGTTTGTTATAATTATAATTTGTGGTATAATTATGTACAATAAGCACATTAACTATACAGGGTGGAAAGATAAGTCGGGCCCTTGATGGAAACTACCTTAAATCTTTAAGTTGGCAATTTTTTTTTAAATATATTCTTTTATTTAAAAAAGAAAAGTGCAATTGTTTTTTTTTATAATTACCTACGGATACAATTTATGTCCCTACCATTTTTTTTGATACTGAGTAGGTAATTTCCACACTATTCCTCCTGTACTCTTCCTCTGGGTGTCGTAAGAGTCGACTAAGGGATTGAAGTGTCACTGACCATTCATTTATTAAAGATTGATGATGGGCAGCAGTGACGTCATAGAGAACACAATACTGCGGTCGCCAACCCGCTTGCCCAGCGTGGCGATTATTTGTGATTGTTACGAATAAAATTATCTCAATACATATTTCTACAAACGTTACTTATCAGCTAGCTAGATTAAGAGACGTTTGTGAATAAGTAAGCAAAAAACTCGCCGTATTTTAACTATAAATGAACTTGAACATCAGAATACGCGGTTCAAGAATTCAGCCATCTTGTCATACCCAATCGTATTACCTTCAACAGTTCCAAAAATAACTGTAACTATCCCACGAGAATCGGTGATCTATCAGCATTCGTTTCTGACATGTATTTTGCTTCTGACGTGAACGCATGAACGCATTGAATGATGTAACACAGTAGACACAACAAACAGTATTTCAGTAGTTAGTAGTATCATCACTACATAGTATAAAATAAAGTCACTTTTTCTGTCCCTTCGTTGCCCCTATGTCCCTTTGTACGCTTAAATCTTTAAAACTACGCAATGGACTTTGATGAGATTTTTTTTAATAGGTAGGGTAATTCAAGAGGAAGTTTTAGTACCCGTGCGCAGCCGGGGCGGGTCGCTAGTTTATATTAATTTGGAAACCTATGGCTGAAAAATAGTTAATATTTGCGTTGTAATTTCTTCTCAAGACTTGAATAAGGAATAATGAAAATTTTAACGTACTCAGATAATTTTATCTGGGTATAACCCGGGTATAACCGTGTGGTGACGGTAGTTAAAATACATTTGTCACCACCCCAACTCTTCCCGCGGGTGTCGTAAGAGTCGATTAAGGGATTGAAGTGTCACAGACAATTCTTTAATAAAAGATTGATGATAATGATGATGGGCAGCAGCATCATCAATGTCATCATAGTGGACACATTACTGCAATCGCCAACCCGTTTGCACAGCGTGCCGATTAAGGGCATTTACCTCCTAATGCGTCTATACGCAGAGTTAATAAGAGAGGCCTACGTCCAGCAGTGGACTAACATAGGCTGATGATGTGATAACCCGGGTTATACCAATCAAAAGTCAAGACACTAGTTTTATAGACATAGATTTTAGATTTTTTCTCTCAGGATTCATATAATAAAATCGATTGGTACCTACTGTTTTTCGATGCACTGCGACGACAGATCTGAGTGAAGCAGACACTTTGATGTGCGCGCCAAACGCAAATGCACATCGATTCCCGGAACCTGCCCTCGGCGGGTGCATCGAAACGAAACGCAACTGATGCATAGTTATCAGAAATAGTAGAATAGGACCAACTTTTTATTCACCTTTTGATTGCCGTGAATTTTCGTCGAGTGTGCCCGTGTATGAATGAGACTATTTTTAGATTATAAATCTAAATTTGAACCTACTTTTTTGTCAACCTCCGTATCCTAGTTGGTAGGGTCACTACCAACTAGGATACGCCGCACTGCCTACGACGCTGGAGGTTACTGGCGAGGGCATTATTCGTGTATTTATTTATCACAAATATTTGTTCTTTGGTCATGGCTCTCTATGTATTTAAGTATCTATATGTATCTGTCTATTATATGTACCGTCGCATGGTACCCACATCACAAGCCTTAATTGGGCCGTGGGACATGGTGGGACTAGTTCGATTTGTGTAAGATGTACCATTTTTGGTTCTTACGAGATTTAAAGCCGAAGCTTAGTCTCGTTTTTATGTTTGCGGTCTACAACCCAAATGTTTGCATGTCTAAGACTTTAATGCGGCTTCCAAAACATATTTTCGATAATAAACCGCTATTACTTTGACAACAGACTTAATGTAATCTACTTGGTAACACTTCATATAGTTCACCCTATATAAACGAATATTCAGTGGCACTTCATTTCCTTAGTTGACTCTATCCCTAAGACTATACCCCTGGGAAGATTTGGGACTAAATACAGTGTCACAGCTTCATCCAGACTTGTATGGAAATCGAGCAATGGGATACGTAATTTGGGCATTATTTTAATTAAAATTCATATTTAAAAATACTTAACTTTCTAAGAAAAGTCGAGTGAAGAAGTGTCGAAATGAATAAGCTCTTGACACTGACAGATCGTTACCGTTCGTCGCGTTCGACAACTAAGCAGTAGGTACTATCGACAACACACCTGTGAACACAGGCAAAGTGCCAAAAATATGTAAACAGAACTTTATTGCCTGGACATAAATGTGTGTATACATATTTCTGGCACTTTGTCTGTATCCACAGCTGTGTTGTCGATTGTACACGACTTATGTGAAGATCACCTTTACAAGAAAAATAAATTTATTAGTGAATTTCAATGTTTTGCTACTGTTAATTTGATCAAAGTTTTGAGAGATAGTAATGCGTATAATATAACCATATATTCTCATAAAAGCCCACATGGTGGTACCATACTGTATGTGTTTATAAAATTAAAACAACTAAAAACACATACCCGCTCTCAATGATTATAAAACGCGTTGTAATGTAAACTTCATACTTAGTAATAACATTTTCTAACGGAATTGTAAGTAAGTATAAAACTATGTAGACACCACAAATACCACAATATTTGAATTATTAACAAACTGCCTAAATTGATTTCACTACAAGGTCTAGGTTAATGGAAAGTTTTCATTTGAGTTAGGTTTGATGAAGGTTGAGACCTGTCTTCGAAATCGTAACATTACAAAGACGTTTTGACAACGTAGGAAGAAGTTTTGAAGTCTAAATTGTTCTAGAGCTTTTCTTAGAAATGCCTTGAGAAATAAGTGCGTTTAAAAATGTAAAACTTGTTGCCACGTGGTGACGGCAGTACGAATACATTTGTCACCACCCTATCTCCTCCTGCGGGTGTCGTAAGAGTCGAATAAGGGATTGAAGTGTCACTGACCATTATTTGATAAAACATTGATGATGGGCAGCAGCGTCATAATTGTGGACACATTACTGCGATCGCCAATCCGCTTGCCTAGCGTGGCAATTATGAGCATTTACCTCCTAATGCGTCTATACGCATAGTTAATAGGAGAGGCCTAGGTCCAACAGTGGACTATCATAGGCTGATGATGATGATGATATTCACTATACCATTCGTCCGTGGAAAACAAAAACAAACGTAACACAAACTCGATTAAGGGATTGAAATGTCACTGACCACACATTTATTGAAGATTGATGATGGGCAGCAGGATCGGTACAGTGGACACACTACTGCAATTACCAACCCGCTTGCCTAGCGTGGTGATTATGGCCATTTGCCTCCTAATGCGCCCAAGTTATTAGCAGCAGCAGTGAACTGAGAGAGGCTGACGTTATTTTTCTTATAGGTGGTGTAACACAGTATGTGTCACATTATTCACGATCGAAATTTTTTGGTCGTGGGCGTTAACGCTTGAATCCCTCATTACGCTCTGGATTCCACTTTGGAATCCCTCACTAGACTTATTAATCGAATCCATCGCTTCATTCGGGTTTCAATGAACGCCCTCGCTGAAAATATATCATTTTGATCTCTTGTGACACAGTCTAGGTACTATTGTAGACGGACAAGCAAAAACCTCTATAAAAACGGTTACTACTCTTAGCAACCTCGTATGTTGGTATTGAATCCGAACCGAGATACGAGCTTTATTTCAGGTAGGTATTTGTTACTTAGTGAGTTTTGGTTGTCAACCGACGACTTATCGCTGTTCACCTTGCTGGCGAGTAAATGTTCTAAGAAAACTCACTCTTGTTCCTTAATGTTTCGGTGAGTGAGTAACGAAAGCCTGACTTAATTGCGCTTATTTTGTGCATAAATTTCCCATGTAATAGTGGATAGAAATTTCTTGATGCTCTGCATATTCAATCCTTTCACGTGATAAAGAGTAAACTCGGACAATTCTGTGACTAACCACTATATCACAGTCGTGATCGAGTCACATAATTGTCCGAGTTTACTCTTATCTATTACGATACCTAATTTCAAGGTTGTCATTGTTGTATCGACAACTAGTAAATATTTCGCAAGTAGGCGCTTTCGTTTAAATTTTATTCAACTTTTGTTTCAGTTTAGTGCTTTTTCAAATGTTTTATTTTAATTAAATTGCCTATAATAATATTATGAACAATTGAACACTAAACATGTTAAATGATGTAAAAAATTCGATTAAATGAAATTCGAATTACATTAAACGTTCTAAAAACCTGTGAATTACCATTAGATTCACGAAATCCACCCAAATAAAATTACTTACAGTTTGTCATGAGTTGACAACGAGTTATCCAAAAACTTCAAATGTTTATTTTCTTACAAATAACTTTTTACAATTAACAGCATGCAATTTAATCCTTTGTTGATGCCTTGGGACGTGATTTATATGTTATGCATGGCATGGGTACAAATTACGTCTCGAGGCTCTCATATCAACAGAGGAATAAACTGTATCATGTTAAATAATACAAAAAAATCCTTTTTGTTATGGACGAAATAACCCGAGCTCACCCTTCGGAGATTACTAGTTGTATATCCGCAGTCGGCTCATCCGATTTGTCACGGGCTGACGAGGGGCAACCTCGTAACGGGTCGTAGGCCGTCGTACACCCACTAACGACACCCACGGATGTCCTTCCCGCAAATCCGGTTATATTCCATATCGTTTCGTAAGCACCATCAGGATATCAGTATTTAATATATATCATATTCACTACTAGCGACCCGCCCCGGCTTTGCACGGGTACTACACCTACCTACATTATAAACCTTCCTCTTGAATTACTCTACCTATTAAATATCATCAAATTCCGTTGCGTAGTTTGAAAGATTTAAGCGTACAAAGGGACATAGGGACAGAAAAAGTGACTTTATTTTATACTATGTAGTGATGATTGGCCGTGTGGTATGACGGCAGTAAGAATACATTTGTCACCACACCAACACCTCCTGCGGGTGTCGTAAGAGTCGACTAAGGGATTGAAGTGTCACTGACCATTATTTGATAAAACATTGATGGTGGGCAGCAGCGTCATAATAGTGGACACATTACTGCGATCGCCAATCCGCTTGCTCAGCGTGGCGATTATGGGCATTTACCTCCTAATGCGTCTATACGCATAGTTAATAGGAGAAGCCTACGTCCAGCAGTGGACTATCATAGGCTGATGATGATGATGATATTCACTATACCATTCGTCCGTGGAAAACAAAAAAAATGTATAGTTCGGGAAATATTATTTGACCGACTGTTATCTTACTTACGACCTTTTGTTTTGCGTTGACACTTACTAGACAATCAGCAGTCTAGCACTTTTCTATTGTTAATGATTCAAAACAAAAGGTCGTAAGTAAGATAAGATTCGGTCAAATAATATTTCCCGAACTATAACACCTAAACAAATCTAAACACTTATAGCTGACTGTATTAACTCCGGGCTGGTAAAGAAAAAAATGTTTCATCTGAGTTTTTTCAATTATTTAATCTCTTTGTATTCAAATCCCTACTCAAAATGATACCGGAACAAGGAAATGACGTTATTGTAATTTGTACTGAAAACAAAGCCCGTAGTTTATTTACGACCAATATTAGTTTCCGGGCTCACAAAACTTCATATAAACATTACCCAAAAGTTATGTCATTAATATTATGCGGCAGCTGAACTTTGTTGAAAATCTAAATAATCGCGCATTTACTATTGGTTAACTCAATTCAAATATTAATGATAATCCTTTAGGGCGAGAACCTTCGTCTTCATCATCATTATCAGTCTATTTCAATTCACTGCTGGACATGGGCTTCTCTGCCTAGTTGTAATGGTCTTATTAGGAGGCACCTGAAAAATTCAGAAGTCTGTACATAAATTTGCATAACCTCTTCCCATATTGATAAAAAAAATTCTGTTAAGTGACGAAGGTAGACTACTGAGCTTTCAGCCCACCTGATGGAAAGCAGGAACTGAGGCCCATGGACATGGTGACTAAAAAATCGCCTATGCGCTGCCTACCCTGAGGACTTAGATGGATTGCCTCTATCTATGCCAGTAATTGACGATACACCCGTGGTCGTGGTCTGCCTGCGACATGCTCTCAATGTTTTTAAGATTAGGCTACTTATATTCATAAATTTCATTATTTTCTTTACAAATGACCTACTCATAGCAACATCGGTGAATTATTACGGAGCGAAGTGTAGTTTCATGGATCCTTAGAGAACAAATGAGGTTGAAAATTACCTCTATAAATGACGTCTTTCAGGGTGACTGACGCTACCCTGTATTTAATTTCGATTATATTCAGTTACTTCAAGAAGACGAGCGAAATAAATATCTGCTTTAAAAATCCAAAGCACTCAACTCTTTGCTACCATTTATAAATATTAGATGTCATATACCAAAGAAAAACGACCAAGATCACCTATGTCCGAGGTGGGGATCGAACCCACGTACTCAGCTTTCGCGGCTGATGCCTGTACCCCTCGGCCACTCGGTCTTAGCAACCACCGGTCAATATTATGTACTTTCGCAATATGTTCAATAGATGGCAGCACCAGTTCTCTCTAGCTATTCTAGAAAACTGTAAAGTATTCTAAATAGGAGGTGCAGGTATGTATTGCTTACCCTCAGAGAATGGTCAAAGGCGCCTAGCCTTGTAAGGGATTGCATATACCCGAGAAATTTGACCGGTGGTTGCTAAGACCGAGTGGCCGAGGGGTACAGGCATCAGCCGCGAAAGCTGAGTACGTGGGTTCGATCCCCACCTCGGACATAGGTGATCTTGGTCGTTTTTCTTTGGTATATGACATCTTATATTTATAA